>SJJU01004665.1:0-18796 GCA_012932125.1 Conopomorpha cramerella | reverse complement strand
ATAAATTATGAATGAATTCAGTTTTTGTAAATATATTGATTGCAATCTTCTAAAATGTACTTGATCCCTTACTTACTTACGTACTTTTGATGTGTGTATTTAAAGATTTTAAAAACAAAATTAAACGTCGCCAGTTCGAATTAATTCTTTTACTGGCCAGAAGAACCGACCAAACTTTCGCGTTTATGATATTAGTAGGATATCCAGTACACATCGAACGTACACGCATCGCTGGTTAGACATGGTTGAGTTGATATCCTGAACCAGCCACGCGTTGAATTCAACTATAGCTACAGATATACAGATAGGTACATCGACATAAAAAAAACTATTTTTTCATCCAGATAGTTGACAAAAAATCGACATTTAACGACATCGCTATATTTTGATTTCGAATATTTTTTTTTTTTTGTTATGAAACATGACACAATCGGATCTGTCTGGTGCAGATGAGGAACCGATTTATATGTAGGGGTTTATAATATTGAACTATTTATTCCTGTAGGTAGGCGACGGTACCAACAGTTTTTTGTCCAATACTAAGTCAAAGAGTAGAACGTCTGTTAGGCCAGTTGTCGGGTATGTACTTAGACTCATACTCTAAAAGAAAAATCATACATAGGTAGGTACCCACACTCATGTCCGTCGGTAATACCGAAAAGGACCCTTAGGATCAAAAGAGGACCTTTTGTTCTTTTATCGTGGGGAAATCCGTTATAGATATTCCACCGCTGGCGGGGACAACGGCGGGATTATGTGGGTCTTGCGCCCATTAAAACCCCACGGTACCCACTCGCGTGTTATTGGGCCAACGGAACGACCTGAGCCATTACATCTGCGGGAGACCCCAGCTACGCTAGACCCTCACGGACCACCTCCGCGATGAGGGTTGTTCGACGCACCCCTCAGCTCTTGATACCAGGTACCAGTGTTACCGCCATACCGTGTACCGCCGGTGCCGTACTTTAAGCGCATGAGTCCTCGCCCTTGTGCCACAGGCCCCGCGCTCTTAAGACAGGCAAGAGATAACCTCAGTCCTAAGCTCATGCCCAGAACTGCTGCGCAAGATCACAAGAACACTTCAGCTACATTTAGCATAATGTCAATATGAGCAGTTTGAAAAGGCTACATGAATCTAAAGTTTAAGTGGGCTCCTAAAACATGTCAGGAAGAAAGACAACTGATGCATTCTATGTATATCCTAGATGAACATTCTAATGTTTTTATTTTCTATATAGCTATATTGCTACAGATATACCTTGCAAATCTCAATGGAAACTAGAAATAGTATTAACTCATTCACTTGATCTCGATTTGTTCTATGATTCATACAACGTGGAGATCACATTGTAAACGATTTTGATCCGGACCGTCGACAATCTGTACGGTTATGGCCAAGTTTAATTAACCAGTGTGAATTGAAACAGTACCAGTAACAGACATCTAGGTAGAGGTAGCTCAGGTTAAAACACCAACGATCGAGTCAGTTAAATATCGACTGCATGTGGAAAAAAACAACACATTCTCGCTGTCACTCACTGCAAAATTGGGCGCTGAATAAAGGATTTGAATCGATTTCTCCTTATCGAGCAAGGGATAGTCCCTTGCTCGCTAGTGCCGACTGTTAAACCAAAAGAAAATGAAAAGGCTGTTACGTATTTTGGTACAATATTTTATAAACGGTTGAAAAATTGAAAAATATTACAACTCAAATTCTTAGAATGTATGTTCTTCTTTGACGTTTTAATACAAAATCATATCATTTTAGTACCTAAACAGAGTGTATACAATGTGGGGAATTGAAATCTCAGTGCAGACAAGTACTAAACTAAGAACTCTAGTTAAATAAGTATACCTAAGTAATATTCATGTACGGAGCTGATTTTTTTATAAAGATTTAAGGAATTGTTTACAAAAAATTGGGATTAAATCCGTTGCCAAATTTGCTATGGCTTCTGAACTGAGAGCACCCTTCATAGAGACAATATTATTACTTTTGTCTAAGCTTTTAGAAATTTTTAAGTCGTTAGTTTTTACATTTTTTTTATTAAATTTGAAGAAAAAATCATAGTGATACAAGGTCATGGAAAATTAGGCTCTCAGTCCAAATGCACATGTTGTTTTTCTTAAAATCATAATTTTTAACAGTACTACCCATGTTACCTACCTCGATCCATTGAATCTGCCGACGGAGACCAGACGGTAGATCTGCACTTCCACCCGCTGACCAGCGTCAGGTTGCAGGAAATACGAGCAGGAGCCGGGACCCTCGATGGATGGAGACTTGATCTGGCCAAACGTTTTCCCAGACTTGCTCTTCAGCACGCGGGAATCGATTGTTATATTACACACTGCAGGAGATAATACATGTACGTTAAATGGTAACCCACGGAAGTAATACAGTTTTATTACAAATTAGGATAAGGTTTACTTTGCTTTGTTAGAATTCTGTTGTTTACTTAGCAGAGCACCAAACAGCTTGTCGTCACCTATGAGTCTTCTAGCACGCCTCTCTATTGCCTCCAGAGCCTCAAGCTGGTATTTTGCTGATCCATCCCAAAGATGAGAGCAGTATTCCACACACGATCGAACTTGTTTACAAAAGTTAAAGTTTGCTTAACAAATCAGAGCATAACTAGGAGCTTTTTGCAAACATCCGTTATTTTCTAATTCAAATCTTTTAAGTACATAATTATATGAAGGTAAGGGAAGTGAGCAAGTTTTTCAAATTATCTCTACCTTTAAAATCTTGCCCGAGCTTTTATGACTTTACTGACCACCTCCATAATATACAACCTATTTGTAACAATTTAACATAGAGATTTGTTTTCTTTTCCTATTGCCAATCGCAGAGTTTTCAAACCAATCCCCTTTAAAAATACCATGAATAATGCCGGGGTGTACCAATAAGAAAAGAAAAAAGAAACAAAGGAATTTCCACACTTCCGGCCTTCCATTTTCAATACAAAAACCATAGACGATATTGGGTTCCGGGTTAATCAAGATCCTTTATTCAGAAAAAAGGCAAACATCTTCAGGGTCCCCCGTACCCAGGGGAGTTCGAAGGAGGAGCAAACAGGCCGGCGGACTGATCCCAAGATGTCGTTTACTTTTTGTTGTACAAAAGAATCTGAGCAAATAACGTCGAAAACGTTCAACAGCCGACTTTCCCGGCCAAAGAGATTTTTAGAATAGGGGTATTTGTTTGCGCTGAGACAAAACAACGTCTTTAAGCGGATAATAACGTTGCTTATTTGATAATATGTCAACGTTTTTTGAAAGGGCAACTCAGTCTTAGCTATACGAATGAATTTCTCCTGACGTCACAATATGTGCTAAACTTTTCAGTCACGTACCAAAAGATCAATAGCGCAATGTATCTTCGGTACTCTGGAATGGGGTGGGGATTATTTGTTTTTTTTTAATATTTAATTACCTAACTGACTACTTTTAAAATGAATGTTTTTTTTATCGCGTTGACGAAGCTTGTGCGGATTTGTACCCACGTATTTTTAAGCCTGTGGCGGACAGCCATCTGTCGTTTATTTTATGATTGTCAATTGTAAATATGTTAAAAGGGAGAGATCATAGAGAGTTGACTTCTTACTACTAGCGCAGTGTTGCTCCAGGCCGCACTGCGCGCACCTCGTGGGCGCCACCTCGCCGCACGGGCACGCGCCGTCGCGCACGCAGCACGCGCAGTCCTCGCCGCCGCCGCCCGGGCACGCGCAGCCGGTCGACGTCTGCGTCCATAGGTCCACTTGGCCTTGGGAGGGTTAAGAGTTTTATAGACACGAGTGGACACGACAGACGTTGTCCTGTCTTAACTATTAATATGAATTAGTTTATACGACAACACTTGGCATTTATACTACAAAAGTTGGCATTTATATGTAATTTCGTTATCTGGAGGTTATCCTCCAGGGTGGCCTGTGCCCAGCAGTGGATGTCACGAAATATAAACTATCCTATCTCTCAAATTGGACGAAATTACATATAAATGCCAACTTTTGTAAATATCGGTACCCTTGGTGAAGAGTTAATTTGGAACAAACATCATGACACTGGATTTTTATATACCTATTAAGATTGTAGGTAATGTGAAGCGAATAGAATTAAGGGGGATGAGAAGTGGGCAAGGGATAAAAATCTAGGGCTGCTGTACACACTCGACAAGACACCCCGAGACTATGCCGAGAGCGAGTATGTACATGACACTCGTCTCGTCTCGTCTAGCTCTCTCTGGCCTCGTTCGCTCGGTCTCCCTCGGTTACTTCTCGAGACGTGATGAGAGTGTCACGTACATACTCGCTCTCGCCCTGTCTCGGGGTGTCTCGTCGAATGTGTACAACCGCCGTAAAATAATGGCAGTCAATAGATAATATGGCGCGTTCCTATGCGAAAAGGAACAATTTATTTAAGAGCCGTCGTTAAAACCTCTAAAGTAGCAGTAATGCGCAGTTTTGTTTCTCCAATTCCAGAGTCAACAAAGCCCACGTTTTTGTGCCCGTGGGCTGAATTGACCACAAACTTTGTTTTTCCCTGGAAGCGTTTTCCGTGTTACTACTGGCTATGGTGTGAATATTTTATTTAATATTTACACTGGCAAATATCTTTTTCATGTTACTACTTGGATATTGACCCCACTTCCATGACAAGTTCAAAATAAAGTAGTAACACGGGTAAAAACATTTCCTTGTATTACAACTTCAATAGCAGTAGGTATAGCACGGTTAAAAAAAATCCGCTTTACTATTGGTAGTAAGAATGGTATTAAGTGAAGATTAATACAGGGTGTTATTTATTTGGATAAAATAAAAACCTTAAATCTGAAATCTTATATTAAGATTTTCATGGATTTCCTTTAATCTTAATTGCTAGGTTTCTTTGTAAGATTTTATCCTTGGGATCAACCCTATCGATGGGTGTAATAAAAATGTATTATCTTTTTTAAATTTTAGTGGGTTCGAATGCTACGTAGTTTTATTTCTTTAAAAAAATGGAAGAATGTTTCCTTTGACAGAAATTCTTATTAATCTTCAGTATTAAGAGGTCTTACCCTTGCGAAGCAAAAGTAATTTCCACTCTGTATACTACGTTAAACATTTGCATTAAGGCAGGTACTCACTGCTCCCATCAAGAAAGATCGGCGTCCACGCGATCTGCGCAGTGGCGGCGGCGCAGGCAGCGCACAGCACCGCCCAGCCCAGCAGCCACCGCATCGCTAGTCACCGGCGCGGCCGCCGCTCCCCGCCCGCCCTGCGCCCGCCGCCCAACATCACACACAACCACACACAACACACACACTAACACACACCACGGATCGCGATACCACGCTGCATTGAGCTCACTAACTCAAAATACCCCTTTATAGTTATTTTATTGCGCATCTACGCCCAGATTTTATACTTCTTGGCCGAAGACTATGCCGAGTCGCCTCGCCTTGGACCTCTGTAACAATAAGAGAGTAGTTATTCCAATGCAGAGCAATGTTTACGAGTCCAATCTTTACATCAAATCAATGCTATAAAAGACAAATTGGTGTTTATTTTACGACTCGCAGGCTAATATGACGTACATAACTCGTGATTCGTACTGAAATTCGGCGAAGGATCTATTTTATTACAAGGAAAGTAAGTACCCTATCTCTATATAATACGCTGTTATTATTAATGGAGTTTGATACGAAGCTAATGATGATTTGAGAGATAATTCAAAATACATTATTTATGGGAAATGAGTGACAATACAGGTGCTGAATAGCGCTATTGCTTCATTTTTAATGAAATAGTTGGTTGTCACTCTATTCTCACAAATATAATGGATTTCCTAACCTATATTACTATAACAGTATTGGATGGTTCTCCACAATTCCCATTGACATTTCTCCATTTTTTCCCTAATACTGTAGGTTAGTACTTAAAGCTATATTAAATCATTGGTATTTCACTTTACCATTTAAGACTTGCAGTAACTTTTAAGACTTCAGCGGAAGTACAACATGGTGTAGGTCAGCGGCTCCACATACATAGGTGGAGGTTAAAAACCCGGTCATCGTCTTGGGCACAGTGGATGTCAGTGAGCAGGCGAATAAAATTTCCAATAAATAATGGGAAAAGTGAAACCCCACCCAGTGTTGGCTACGACGAACCCATAAACATAGCAAACATAAAGTACTAACCAATAATCGATCGCTTTCCATTTCCGTCAGTAAACACTGTCATTAAAAGTGGTATTTATGATTATCGCCCTTATTTCCTTCCCGTTCAATACAATAGGTATTTGGTTTCTTATCACAGAGCTTACTAGAAGATGAACTCTTGTCCACTAGCAATGTGGTGAAATTGCAGACTTTGTGATCTGGAAAACTTATTGCCCAAAAAATTTATCGGGAAAATTATACAGGTTTTTCTTATTTTTATTCCCCTGTCTCTCCCTGTCTTGAATTTTCCCCCGATTCAAAAATCTTTTTTCTCACTAATATTATACTTAATCATATTTCATACATATGCTACACCATCCCCCTTGTTCCCTAATCTGTTCCACTATATTAGATATAGTTATTATGAATTATAAAATGTATAATTTAACCTTCAAACTTTGTAGTACCCACTGAAGAAGACTGCTATACACAGACTCTTGAATGGACAATGCTACCCTCATAATAACAATAAACTATTTCAGTAAAAAAATCGTTTATTGAACTTTCTTTAATAAATACACAAACTTAGTTCAAATCAAACAACGTGTTTAACGAAATCAAAAAACACATTAAGTACATAATATTACTGGTAATAACAACAGTAGGTGGGTACAGCCTTTGCGCGGACGCAATCTTCATACGTACACTGAGGTAAAGATTGCATGGGACAAGATTTCATAGGACATGATTGCATAGGGCAAGGTTGCATAGGACAGGATTGCGATTTGGCAGGCTTCGCGCAATGGTTACATTTCTTTTTCTGAAAATGGTAGCAGCAGTTACCCTAAAACAAAGTTATATACATTAGTAGGTTACAGAGAACATTGTCGACAAATTTTGCTTAGAACTTTTTGTTTCCTCCCATACCCTTATTATTATTATTTAAAAACAAAACCAAAATGAAAATTAACGAGTTGTTATATTATCTATCCCAACTAGCCATCTCAACCAGTTGGGATAGATGTAGTTTTTTTCCATCTCTCCCAACTTGCAAAAATAATTTATCGATAGTATCTATGTAAAAATAATCAATTTAGGCAGACAATGAGATTTTGTTTTTAACAACAATACTCAGGTTTTCTTGTTTAAAAATACAGCAACAAATGGTTTTTAGCCAAGTTGGGAAAAATGGAAAAAACATCCATGTATCCCAACTGGTTGGGATGGCTAGTTGGGATAGATGGAACAATACAAATTAACTTTCTAATAAATAAAAAAGTAATATGTAGGGTGTCTTAGAAACGTTGGGTTCGTCTATATTAACAATTTTATCTATACCGACAATGCTGGAAAATTTACAAGCACGATTACTAATCTATTTTAATCTTTAGAGAGCTGGATACAAAGATCTAATACGGAGTCAAGAAAGACTAGACATAATATAAATACCCTTCGCGATTGGCTGATAAGTTATTTTTGATTTTAATAGTTTTAACGAATCGCAACTTAAAGGTATATTACTTTGTCAGCTTCAGCTGTCAGCCCAATGTCTAGATATAAAACTTACGTGTACCTCCAACATTTTTATAGTAATATATGGCGTATTATTTCTGTCTTAAATGTAAAAAAACAAAAGTATTTAATCAAGAGTTCAAATGTCTATACATAATAAACTTTTCGAAAGCTTATTATTAATAATAGAACCATCATTCCCGAGGTGCAATTAAAAAGTCCCGGATACAGAAATAAAGTGAATAACTGCGCAATTGACCTGCCCCAGTGATCCTCATTTGCATAAGCAGATAACTTTTCCAACTGCGATCTCGTAAATTAATTAACTTCAACTTTTTTTTGAAAAAAAAAAGCTCCAATTCCGACTACTGAAGTACCGGCGAAAAGTTTTCGCATCTTAGAAGCGGCCAGCTTCATGTTAATTACTCAAATAAGTCTGTTAGTATGAAATATTCAGCTATAAATTGCCTACGACGACGTTGTGAAGGGGCGTTACAGTAAAATTCATTTATGTACCTATACAGTACCTACATTTACCATGTTAAAAATTCTGTCTTTTTGTAGTCGCTATATATTATTTGACAGTAGCTGCTGTGCTCCGTGGTGTTACCCCCGAATTAATGCAGATTTTGTGCGTATTTCGGGATACATTGTATCTGGGACTTATTGCATTTCGGGAATCATGTTAGTTATATTGCACATATGTGTTATGATCCAAATTTTTAATAAAAAAAACCATCAAATGAACTTCCACGTTTGTAATATTGGTCAGATAATGCCCCTTCGATTCGTTTTTTTTAATCAAAGGATATGGAAGAAGGAGTATGGAAGGATAATGAAATAAGGATTATCATTGAAAAACCGTCGTAGTACCAGGACCGGGGTCCAAGTTTCATATCGATTTGCATCGCTGTTTGAAACTAAGGACTACACTGAAATGAGAGAGCAACAACATCAGCAATGCACATCTACACTAGAATGTGTGTTTCACGTGAGTGAAATTTTAAGATTGAAACGGATTCATTCCTCGTAGTTTACGTATTAAGACATTTAAACCGTTAAATCATTTACTTCGACTAACTGAAACCTAAATAAACAAACGTTTGCCCGCTCAAAGACGTCTCAGTTCCTAGGCCAAACGTCTCCCTGCAGCTTGCTTGCCAGTTAGCCACTGGGCACCAACATTCGAATCAGGAAAACAAACCAATCGCCGTGTTACAATCACAAAAGCTCGACCGTCCGCCGCCGGCTCTTGTTCTACGTAATAAATCTCGTCTCAAATCAAAGCGCGTTCCACAAAATAAACATGGCCGCCTTGAGCAGGCCACAGGAAACAACAATACCTACACATAGCCCACCTTCACCCACTGCGGCTGTGATTGCTGTTTATGGCAAAACAAAACACAAAACATTACAACGATAAACTACCTTCAAAATTTATTATGCATTCGCAAAAAAAGCTTATTGCTAATGAAATACTTGTATGGTTATCATCCCCCCGTTCGTTCCTTTAGAGAGCAGCGCGGCTTTAGTTAGAATTGGATTTTCCAGGGGATAGCTCGCCCGGGACATTTATTCTACTTTTTGCTATGGTTTCAGCCAGAGGATATTGCGTGGGAATCGATTCAGGTGGCGGGGCTCCCATTAGAATCGAAATTTTCCGAACTGAATATTAATTCATCATCAAGTCGGCGATCCGCCTTGTTTTGTTGTTGGCAGCGTTTCAATTAACGAGATAGCTTTTCGGAGATAAACTTGTTTTTTTTTCTTAAGTAAGCATTGGCATGAATGTCGAAGGAAATAGAGCGAGAAGCGGATGTTTAGCAACGTCACTCCCTCACTAGTTTCGGGGCTTCGGCAGTTGAACGAACTCTCACTGTGTGCGATGTGAAAATCTGCCGTATAATGAAAAATAGGGGCTCTACTCTTAGTGACCAACTTTTTGATAGTTTTCTATTAAATAAAACGAGCTAGAAGTGATGTAGGATATACCACATCGCGCGTTTATGTATGTATATTTAACCTTCTGTTGGAATTATATTATTATTATTATTATTATGAGCCACTGTTGTTCCACTGCAGGGCAAAGGCCTCTCTCCCCTCCTTCCACGCCATGCGATCTTGGGCGGCGTTCCACCATCCTTTGTCGTGAGACACAAGCTCGTCACACCAACGCTTTCTGGGGCGACCACGTCGTCTCTAGCCATTTGCTGGTAGCCATTCGGTTGTTTTTTTAGCCCAACGGTTTGGTTCCATTCGGGCGACGTGTCCGGCCCAGTCCCACTACAGCTCAGCTGACCTCCGAGCCACATCTTTAATTTTAGTTTTGGAGCGCAGTTCAGTGTTAGGGACTTTGTCTTAGTCTAACTCCTAATATGCTGCGCTCCATATTTCTTTGACAGACCTCGAGTCGAAACCTTTGGATGTCAGTTAAAGACCAAGTCTGAGCTCCGTATGTAAGAATGGGGAGAATGCACTGTTGGAATTACTAAATATAATTTAAGTAGGTAGTTTTTTTTTTTGCGTACTTGTGTGTCAAAAGCGTGTCCGAAGCATCAACCGCTTCAGTACTTTCCCCGTTGCACTTCTAGCACGCACCCTGTCAAGGGTACACCTACGCCCTAAATACCAACGACACATCTAGATATTAAATACATAAGAATGTGCCTATAGAATATTCACCTTGTCATCTTCACAACAATATTTGTGGACTAGAAACTCCTCCTCCCGGCTAAAGCTTGAACACACGTAAGGCTTATTCTTCGGTTTCTCGGCAGCTATTTGGCGCATCCCACTCTAACAGATAAGGGGTAGACATGAATCCATTATAAAGTAAACACCCAGAGATTTACTGCGCGAAAATGGGCCCCAGGCAAATAAAATGGTCTTAGAAATTGATCGAAAGGAACAACTTTTGTACTGAGAGAATGTGGACTTAAGATTCATTCAAATCTTTAGGAGACTTCAAAAAAAGCTGTATTCCTAATTTAACCTTATGTACAGGGTTACTGGTTAAATCGAGCTATCCCCTAAATGCTAATAGCAGACACCATTTCTGATTTTACTATGGGACCCCCTAGCCTAAATTAAACCTTTTCTGGCTATTCGCCTTTTAAACTTTTTACTAAAAAAAATCCAATTTTTTACCATAGAACCTGAGAATATTTTTTTTAATGTGAATCTGCAATTTGTTTTCGCGTTTTAGATTGACGATAAGATGATTAATTAAGCTGATAGCCAAAACTGTAGGTAACTTTATTAGATTAGTCGTGAGCGAATGTTAAAAGTAAAAGAAAATAAAAAAGTATGTATTTTCCTTTAAAAAAATAATGGAATCGGCAGATTATAAATAAAATATCTACGTTTTATTAGCTTTACATAAAGTTATAACACGTTAGGCTTCTATCTATAATATAGAAAAATAAACGGCCAAACACTCCCAGGTCGTATGAAAAATGGCGCTAACCGAGACCGTACTACTGCCATACTTTAAAAAAAAATGTATTGTTTTTTATTTAGTTTATTTGCAAAAAAGATGAATCTGACGATTAGCACGGATAGATCGACTTAACCAGTAACCCTGTATACTTAATGTTTGTTCGCCAATGGATGGGTGTTACCATTACCAATTGCAATGGTAATACTTCCACTGCAGGTTTATTACAAATTAATCTCACTATAGCCATTTCACAATTTACGGTGGTTTTAGTAATTTTAAACCTTAATGGTAATAATTAGTAGTAGTAGTAGTTAAACCTTAATAGTGAGGAATGTATCAGTATTACCATCAATAGTTATAGCGACACCCACCCTCGCCGATAACTTTGTCGTTTCTAAACCGATTAGGATGATTCTATGGTAGGCAAAGGTGGTCTCATCATAAAGAAGTCATGGTTGAATCCCGATAAATCAAGGGGAACTTTAAAAAAAATGTCGTTAAAATTTTCTCTTAATCTCTTGAGAATGGGTTGTTGCAATTAAACTAGAAAAAAATTGATACTTTCGGTCATTTTCTTTCCAAGATCAGGGTCCACACGCAACATGCACATGAACAGAGCGCCCTACCACACTACATATAATATTACCTGACAAAGTAGATTATTATGATTGAAGCAACAAGCGTTTTCTACAACCACTTATATAGACTAAATAAGTGTAACGTTCTTATTTTTTTTATGAAAGATTCTCGTCTGGACCTACGTAGAAATTTTAAAATTGCAAATACCTCGTGGTCTGTTTTGGGGCGTCGCGAGGGTTCTTCTGGATTCATACAACAGGCTACGACATATGGGTACTGTATTATTGGACGGCAGTCTGACTTGGGTTCGTATTCTCTTACCTATGTAAACGTAAGGCAATAGCGTTAATGTTATAAGAATAAGATGCATTTTAATTTCCGACGCATATCGTAGCCAAAAATTATACATCTGTGCGTGCTACTTGTAGCACGCAATTTAAGTTTGTTTATTACAACTATCTACACAAATGTAAGATATTGTTTTATCGAAAATTATCACTTAGGTACCAAATAATCAAGGTTGCTGCTAATTTTAAGTAGGTAGGTACCCATTTAGGTAAAGCTGGTTTTAGTTCCACTACCCACCGCTAGGGTCGCTTAAAATAACATTCATTGCGTGTTACACAATTTAAGTAATTTTTTTCGTATATTTTCCGCACCTCATTTTAGTCTTAAACTAGCTTCTTAGGGTGGCTACTGCACGTTGCTTTCGGAAATGGCTCCGCCACTTTTACACCCGGTAGTGTCTCCGTTGTCAAAGCCACAACAAGGGCCCAAGTTTACAACAACACACCCAAGCCTACCTACCTAACGCCCAACCTAGTGTCAAGTCAATAAAGACAATTTACCTTCTCATGATCTGAATGCTGTCGACATTTTTCTACGTGATGTTTATTCTGGCCGCCGGTGTCCTTCCTAGGCCTACGCCCCGTGGCCACCTCGCAGGCGCGTTGCATCAGCGGCGTGGGCTGGTTCGTCTAAAACAATAAAAAAAAAATCCATTGTAAAGCCTGACATTTCACAGACGCATACAAAACCAGTAAATACACACAACAACGTGATCCTGCTGAAATATTTTCGGCATTGAAAGCCGGGCACGCACTCACCAAAATAAAAAGATTCCATTTATAAAAGATACTCTTAATGGTTTTTTTTTTACTGTGGCTACGCTGCAATGTACTGGCACATCAGTCAACAATATCTAGCAGAGATACTTCGATGGGTTTCTTCTTCTGTATGCAGCCGAGCGGATGTTTTTGTCCACACGTGGGTACTTTGGCAGGGTCTGCCACCTTCAGATGCTTTGTGCACACGGCACATTCAACGCTCACGTCTTGTGGACATCGTTGTATAAAATTTGTTGCGCATATCATGACTTGCTGATCTTGCAGGCCGTTTCGCTTGAACGCAGTGACGGGCAGTTGCTTCACCTGCAACCGACCAGACCATTAGCCCCAACTGGAACTAAATCATTATAAATATTTACTATAACTCTCTGCCAAGTTTTTTTTTAAATTAGTTTCTTTACGGATGTACATTTTACGCACCCACATGTTTATGGCTTCTTGGCTTTTATGGCAGAGAGTTTCTTGGTCGGAACAATGGGAATGGCCATGGGCTGGTCGTGCCAGTATGCTCTGTGCCAGCACTTGCGTATGTATGCTATGCCTCCACCGTCTACGTATGTGTGATCTTGGATGCCGTTTCTTTTCAGCGCCGATGACGGAAGACTCCGCATCTGGTTGACACCATTAACTTTTATGGAAATAGTACAAGGAATAAAGAACTAACGCGTTAATTATTGGCAACCAAATTTCTTGTGTTTGCTTTTCACAACAGGACGAACTTCTTGTGTAATTTTAGGGAAAATAGTCCTTAGGGGTTCAACAATAGTATAGACACAAGGGTCTCTTTCGTCCGGACCAGCACACAATACTTTGGCCACGCGCCTGTATCCGGGCACCAGATCTTGTATGCCGTTGCGGCGGTAGACAGACGGAGGCAATCTACCGCGCCGTGTTGGCTCATACAGCTCATGGTACCGTTCCTGAAACCAAGATAGACCACAAAATAAGGACAAGAGCTTGGTTTCAAGAACAGTTCCAATTAATGGGAGGAAATACAATGAAAACTTACAATGCGACCGTCTTCATATCGATAGCAAGGCATCACGTATTTAGTTTTGACAGGTTGGCAACAAGGTTCTGGTGGGCACGGGTGGCAGGATCTGCATGGTGGCGGAGGGCATGGATGGCAGGGTCTACATGACGGTGGCGCTGGAGAATGATCTCTATCTCTATGGGACTCAGACTCATGTTTCCTGTAACTATCTTTGTCTTTAGACTTATGCGTGGTCGGACAAGGCTTTGGGCAACAGTATGCTTTGGGACAAACTGGCAGGCAAGGGTAGCATAATTGATGTCCACTATCAGGCGAAACTGGTATTAGCACCGGTGTAACGGACATGGCTGGACACACAGCTTCATAACTCATCTTGAGATTTTATTGTTTCGTTTTACGTTTTACGTTTTTATTCTTTTAGTTTTACATTTAGAGTACTGTATAGTACAATTTATAACACTGGAAGAATTTAGAAATTTATACTTAAATAATTAACGAAAATTTTAAACAATAACTATCCAAAGTAATCAAATAATGTAAGTGACAGACGTCAATAATATTTGTTTGTCTATGGCGATGAAAAGGTAAAACCAACCAGTATCATTTTTGTTAAAACCTTAGTCCCGTAGGAACATGATTCAGGGATGAAACACACAAACTCTTTGATACAAATTCGTATTATTACTGCCGTAATTAGCTGACCGGGAAGGGAAGACGTTTCGCAACAAAAAAAAATTGAGATAAGAGGTTGAAAAGTACATGTTGGCCAAAAATATCATAAAAACCGGCCCAGCCGTTTTGGATAAGTTTCATAATAACCACGACACAATCATTTTATGCGCACATTAAATGTTAATGCACTGGGAGGTTTCTGACAGGTGGCTTATTACAGTTCTAAGAAATGAAAATAGATGGCACTACCTAGACAGGGTTGTCATTTCATATTTCTATTTTTTGTTGACAATTCTAAAATTAGTTTCTCCTTGAGATCATGTCTGATTAGCGCCATCTGTGAGATGTTTTGGAACTACTTTTGACATATTTGAAGCTAGCAGAAAACCTCTCCTTAATAAAGTTTAAAAAATCCACTCCATCAATCAACAAACTTGAACCTAAGACACAGAGAACAGACTAAAGTAACAGAACATTCCTAAATCTAATTTTCAATAACGCACTAACAAGATTTCTAGTCATCTCAGTCTGTACCTATTCCTGAAAGTAAACACGCCGCGTTTGCAGTGGCAGTGGCGTGGCGGTGGCGGAGTCGGGGAGGGAGTCGTCCCCGGCTACTCCAAAATGCAATTTTCCCAATGCAAATCGAGCAGACAGCTAATGCCTTTCGCTTGTTGATTCCGTTCATCATTTCCTAAGCTAGGATAAGATTTCTGAAGATCCTGTTCTGAGTTATGGCGTTTGTTTGAGATTTGATAGGAATAACATTTATATTCGTATTTTAGGTGCATATAGTTTTTTAATAAGGCTTTCTTTTATAGTCTTGTGTGGAGACACTGTTGTATTCGGAATAAATATATTTGTTAAGCTTTAATTTATTTTAGTAGCGTATGTACTCTATAATCTGTGTCCTTAAATAGTAAAGACGTCAGAGAAAACAAATATAAACTACTAGCTTTTTCCCGCGACTTCGTCCCCGTAGCCGATCTTTTATAAAGAAAAAAATTTAGAGTTAATTTTAAAAGTTTTAATAATGATTCAATATTATTGACCTTCTGAGGTCCAGTTGGTCGGATACTTGACTTGCAATCGTGAGGTTGCAGGTTCGAGTCCAGCTACTGGACGTGTACGTGGGACTCTTTTTCAGAGCCTATGTACGCAACGCAACGCTCGTGCGGTGAAGAATTATTTCTCACCAACGCACCACCTCATCAACGTTCAGCCCATCTAAGACTGACATAACAACAACAAATTATACAGAGGAATTGAATTAGCTATGGATTTATCGAAATTCAGACATATGAAAAATAGCGGTTTGAAGCGCTCCGAAAAATGAACGCGTATTCCTTCCTCTAATCAGAAACTAGGTACGCGGAGGGTTCACCTCTTACAATTTAGAAGTTTTTAAGGAGACAATAAAAATTAATAGCCCTCTTTTCGCGTGACGCCCTCAATTTTTTCACTTTGTAAATGGCAAATTAACTGTACAAAAAGAAAAGGAATTGCAGAAAAAACTTCTTTTATTTACTGTCTACCTGTTCTCCTGTACTTTCTCTCGTAAGTAAATAATAAATAAAATGTCTGTTCAAAGTAATAAAAGCTATTCGAGAAAATTCCCTGCATGATTTCTGGAAAGCTTTTCTGTTTTTGTCGTAGGTAACTTATTACGTTACCTTTGGGCTCATTGAAATTCAGTTCATTAGGACTTAAAAGATACCTAGGTACCGTCTAAAGGAATAATTATTATAATATAAAACTGTTATGTGCGTCTGGATGTTTTATCTATCTACGTCGGTATTTAGATCTCAAACAAGGTGGCCCGACACAAAAGCTCAATACCGACCATTGTGGCGTGCATTCGGGGAGGCCTATGTTCAACAGTGGAAGTCAGTGCGCTGACGAGGAAGAAGATGAATGTATATAAAATATTTATATAATTATATCAGTCTCTGGCATGTACACGGAGTCCTAATTTAAGGTCAAATCCGACCAGAACGTGTGTGATACTTGTATGCCGAGGAATGTTTATTATTTAATTGAAGAAAATTCTAAATTTTTGCAGAAGGCACAAACGGAATACTAATACTTAGATATTAAAATTCACTTCGCTGTCCACAAAAAAAAGGTATTATATTTTTAATACAAATTAACTGAAGAGACAAGAACATAAAACTTACCTGAATAGTGCTTCGTTCACATTTCACAATACGGACCCAAAACTGCCTTTAAATAAAAGGAACCACTATAATTGTTGGTATTCGACACACAAACGTTTAGTGAATATATATAACTCAAGAACGGGCTGGATAGGTATCCAAACCAAATGTTAGGGCTTTGTTCGGACTATTTAGTAGATGGTGTATGTGAAGTTTACTCAAACTCGCTTGAACTGTTCCTTTCACATTTTTGTAAAAAAATGAATTCACCGCGTAACTAAGCACGTACCGGGCCGCTAGTAATAATTAAAATTGTATTACACCTTCACACAAGATTTACCGTACCATACATTTCTATCAATTTGGGGGAAATGCCAATAATCGCCACGCTTGGCAGGCGGGTTGGCTATCGCAGTGGTGTTGTGGTTTAAGTCACAAATAGCGCTGCTGCACGTCCTCGAGAGTTCCTTCGGTCGCCTCTTACGACCCCCACGACGTGAAAAGTCCGTCTGGTGGAAATGCATGTATTCTATTCGCCGTCACCACACGGCTGATAGAATATTCAAATATCGGAAATGTTTAATTGTCAAAAGACACCAACCAATGAGAAAACGAATCGAACGTTTCTGGTTCATATTTCAAACAGATAATAGCATCATCGGCTTTATTCACGACGAGGATTCCAAACCAGTTGCGAAACTGAGAGCAAATAATTCGAACAATCATTTGTATTCAACGCGACATGGCTGGTTTTATTATTTCAATGAGTTATGTGTCCGTGCCCACTGAAAAGGCCCGTGTATTTTGCCACCGTTTTATTACAACTGTTGAAATTGTGAAGCCTTTAAGTACGTTACATCACTTTAAAGCACTTGGCAACGTGTTCGGTGTACGAATGAAGTATTAAAAAAAACTGTTCCGAAAATAATTTCACATTACGTTCTGATTTAAACTCGTATTCAATAAAATTACCGGTTGCCGGATAACATTTTCAGCTTTTATGAATACCAGCAACGTACTTTTGGTGCGTAAAGTAACCGGAAAGTAACCCTTGCTAATATAATCGTGTTAACTTAAGTTACTTAAGTGTGTTCAATCGTAGACGACATCGCTGCTTAACGTCAGGCAGGAGGATGGTCAAAGGCTTGTTCACTGTGTTAAAAAAAAAGTTGTTACAGGTCTACTGATAGGTTAAGTTAAGCTCGGTGTAACCAGGAATACTTTTACCGTGTTTATGTGACAGTGACAACGCTATACCACCCACTTAGCGCTATCCCTGTCACACAGCGACAATAATATTACTATAAGACCTCATGGTACGGAGCCAGATTTTCTGGTCTAGATAGATATGGAATGGGAATTCATTTAATAAAACAGAAACCAGGATCTAAGTCGTTGTATGCAAGGACTTGTTTATACGAGATGATAAGAAGGTTGGCGGTGTCGGCACTGTGGTGATCCAGGCACATATATCGAGAGGTGAGGGCCAGCGCTGCTGGGGCCACCCTTGGATGTAATGGCTCAGGCCGTTACGGGGGCTCTGGCAATAAAGCGCAAGTGGTCACCGTGAGGTTTTAGTGCGTGCGAGCCCCACATAACCCCGCTGTTGTCCCCGTCACCGGCGCGGTATCCATAACTGATTCCCCCACGATAAAAAAAAATATGATAAGATGTGACTGGAAAAAAAAATACCTCATTATACAACGTCGAACAGTCCACTGCCCTTATTGCAAGATGCTGCTGAAATGGACTCAGGGTCTATAGAAACTGTAGACTTCGATCTAAAAGTGTGACAGATAACCCTGTATATTAAGGTTGTCGTTGTTAACCAACAAACACGGCGTTACTCGTGAATAATTATTAATCCCTTTCAGGGTGAACAGAACATTTGCACATAATAATAGGCACTATGACGACAGCACAACGTCATAGAGATAGGAATTGGCTACAGCCTACCTTAGTACACACATCAAAAGTGTCTAGGGATCAAGAACATTTTTAGCTCTAAAAAAATCTAATTTATTTAAATCAAATCTAATGTCCTGGATTGGTCTCCTACCTAATTCCCCATGCCTGTATCAATGACTTATCACCACATTTTGAATAAATTATGAATGAATTCAGTTTTTGTAAAATATATTCTTGATTGTAATTTTCTAAAATGTACTTGATCCC
>SJJU01004664.1:0-16060 GCA_012932125.1 Conopomorpha cramerella | reverse complement strand
TATTTAAAACTACGCAACGGATTTTCATGCGGTTTTCTTCAGTGGATAGAGTGATTTTTTTTTAAGAAGGATCATGTCTGAAACTGGGAAACACTCTGGGTCAGAATAGGTAAAAAAGCGAAATTTTGCATTTATTGATTTATTTTTCTTACTAGACGGATATCTAAAATGCTACATTATACCTTATTAACTATTTAATACCTTGATGATGCTGAATTTCCTTCGTGCCACATATAATTCAAGACCAAACATATCCAAATTGGTTCAGCCGTTCTCGACTTTTAGCGAGACTAACCGACTTTTTGTTTAAAGGTCGTAACAGAATGGTTAGATATGAAAGTATGAAAGCATGAGACGTGCCTAAGAATAGTTTACGTGGTTTATTTTCTCGCCGTTTTACAAAGTGTCAATTTAATTAATCTAACAAAATAAAAAGCGAAAAGTTAAAATGAGTCTGCCCAACACACACGCTAAAAAAATAATAATAAAAAAACAACATTTTACAGTAAAATTCTGCTCTCACGAGGTTAATTACAGAATCTCTTTGAAGAACACACAGCCGGGGCCAGACCGCGTCCCTTACGCAATAAAATACGTCAAAGTAACATACAACTGTGACAATTATACCTACTTACATCGAAATGAGTGCTCGTCCCCTACCAATATTGAGAGCGCCACGGTCGTAACATAGCCTGACCAAGACATGTGACACGTAAGACATAATTATTTTTAAGAGACTTTAGAAAATAAATCTTTCTCTATTGCTTTTTTTTGTTTGCTCAAGGACAACTCCGTGTCGTTTATGAATATTTTTTTTTGTTATATAGAAGATATTTCCAAATCTAACTGCAACATGGATGTACGAATGGTTAGAGATATTAACAAGGAAAGTGATGAGTATGAAGGTGGAAGGATACAAGGGAAGAGGGAGATCAAAGAAGGTACGGATGGACTGTGTGAAAAATGATACGTGCGTGTAAGGTGTAACTGCAGAGATGACGAATGAAAGAGATGAATGGCGAAAAGAAACATGTTGCGTCGACCCCACCTAGTGTGGGATAAGGGCAGGAAAATGATGATGAGAAGATATTTCCAAGGTGGTCCCATGTTAATGAAATCAGGCATTCGTAAATATACAATATTAACATTGCCTATTGTCGTTTTGTGTGTAAATGCAAAACAACGTTCTCCGCGTCAGCTATTAGATATAATATAAAAAATAGACATCGACACGAAGTACAGTCAAACATTACCACTCCAGTTCCAAGCTTCGACCTGTCACAGGCACGTAACTCCGTGGACAAGATACGAACGGCATCCCGAAAATTCGGCACAACAAAATACTTTTTCACTGTCCTGAGCTTACCACACTTACAATTTTTACGAGACAAAAGCTCAGCATCAAACGCCACCGTATAGTTCAGTGTGTCAGAGTGCTTACGCACTGGGTTGTTACTAGGTCACGTGGGGTTTGGGGGCGGGTGACTGCCGCCGACCCCCGCCTCGCACGGGGTGGCGCCACCCCGCCGTGTGGGGTTAGGGTTTACACCCCCTTAGCTGGAATTTCGGTCGGCCTTTTTTAGGTACCTACGCAGCGTGTACTAATTAGATAGGTTTTGTTATATGTTTTAATGTAGGCATGTATATGCGACAGGATTCTTTTGGCGCGTGTATGCTGGAGATATTTAATGTGGCTCTCCTTCGCTAATTATTGTATTTCTTTCTTTATTGATTTAGGTGTTTTATTTATGTTTGTGTTGGGATAATATTGATTGATTATTTATTATTCCTAAAAACAATATTTGATGGCTCAATATTGTTCACCAGGTATATTTCGGCGCGAATATAATCAAAGACAAGCTCGAGCTTACCTTTGTTATTTTACTCGACGTTTCGACGCAGTTGCATGCGTCGTGGTCTTAATTAGGCAACAAACTTTTTAGGCACACGCCAAAAGATACTTTTTGAACAGTACGTCTGTCTTAATTCGATCTACATTTAATATTGTTTGCTATATGTATCTACTTAAGGTTATACTGAAATTAAATAAATATACTTCACGCGTTTAATCCCAAAGCGGGGTAGGCAAAGGCACTTGCTAAAGCAAATGCCCACATTTCATCAAGCGTATGACTAGTTTAGGAATGGACAATAAATTGTAATATGCCTAATAGAGTCCCAATGATCGAATAACAGTGTGCCCTGGCTGTCTTCATTACATTAAATAATTTTAATGAATAACTGTCCATATCCGAATTAGAATACACTGTGTTTCTCCTTATAAAGTTTCGCCAAAAAACGTTCAGTTGTTTTTCGGCGAAGGAGTAACGAACATTCACGTTTTACAAACTATAAATATTCACAGTTTTAAAAGAGGAGAATTTGTTTTAATTTCAGTGTGTTTCATAAACTTAAAAGTAGATGTTTTCTTAAGGTTTCATTGAAATACAGCGTGTAAGAAGATTTTTTGCGTTTCCCGGCATTGTTACCACTTTAAAAGTTGTTCATATTGACGAGCCCAACAACGTTTCTCAGACCATTGCTCGGGGTCCTTTAATAATATTTTAATATTTTACATCATTACACACATTGCCTTCATCCCATGTTAAATAGCTAAAGCACTTGTGTTGTGGAATTGAGACAACGAAATATACTTACTTAAATACTTATTTTTTTCTTTTAAATACATACTTAAAACACCCAGACACTTCCGACAAGTACTTAAAAGCTCATCACCTAAGTACCTGTCAGCGGTGGGAATCGAACCCACGACCCTACGGAATAGAGGCAGACGTGCTGTCCACTACACCAACGGGCCCGTCAAAACGTCTTTTACACGCAGTATGGATGTAAACACTTTAACAGACATCTAGAACTTTCACTATATCTATGTACGGTCGGCCAAGAAAATGGTCTATCAGTTTCGATGACACTTCCTGTGTCACTAAAACAACAATAAGGTAGAGTTGGTATATTGTGACAAGTGAACAATGAACCTTAATGTCTAATGACATTCATACGAGTTTCAACCTTAGGGTGGTAGAGCAGATTCTTGGTAGACTGTACCAGCAAATGTTGGTACATAGATATACTCCTACACCCAAACGTCCAATGAGAGTACCTACAGGATACACTTCAGCTTCGGAGAAAGGTAAATTCCAAATTACAACGACCCCGAGCTTCGTGTTTACCGTCACATTTTATTCTACCAGTTGCCATCCACCGAGTGCTACCTTAACCTAGGTTCTCGGAAACAACCCCCCCTTCCAAACAGGGTGAAACACCCCCCCACACCCCCAAACTTTTTCGGTGGAATATTTAATTCGAGAAAAAGTTGTGGAGTGTATACACTTTTTTTTCCCGTCGACATCGAAGAGAGTTTGCTGCTACGGGATTTTATTTTTATTATACCTACGGAGGAGTCGCTGGAGCGTGTTCTGTTCTCGCTCACGGCAAATAGTGTTTGAGTGTGATCAAATATTTCCCGAGTGTTTCCCTTGCTTCAACTTACACGGTACTGCTGATGAGGGCACGTAGCTAGATAGCTAGCAGTGGCGTGCACTAGCTTTTACGACAACATACATACATACATACATACACTTCACGTCTGTCTCCCAGAGGGGTAGGCAGAGACTACAGATCTCCATTTGTCACGGTCCTGACATACCCTTTTCGCTTCATCTACATTAATACATCTTTTCATACATGACCTCCGGTTTCGAGTACTTTTCACGCCACCTTCGGCCACGACATCACCAATCTGGTCTGTATATGTCCTTCTGGGGCGACCTCTACTCACCCGGCCCATTACATCACTCATATAAATCTCTTTCGTCAATCGCCTTTCATCCATTCTCTCTATATGCCCAAACGACAAGGTAGGCAGTAATCTCCAAGGATCGAAACCTATGTAGGTAATTTGTCTTTACGAAATATCGGTACCTGCATATCTACTCACCCACAATAAACGGGACCTTCGTTAGCCTCTGTCGTGTGTACATAAAAAAATATAGCAATAACTCTATTATTAGGTTGGGACAGCCAAAATACAGGGTAGGCCAATGTCTCTTTGCCATATGGTGTGCACGCCACTGATAGCGTAGGTTACTTATTCTGTACGAGGCTGAATATCGGAAAACACCTTTTAAAGCGAAATTCTACAGTGCACAGACGGCGATGGGCTCACCCCTGTCCACGTTGGGTTAAATCGCTTGGTGAACCTTGGGCCATTTGCCTTAAGCAAGCTGCCTCTGTCTACCCCGCTGGGATTAAAAAAAGCAGCAAACAGTGACGTGTTTGTATGTATATATCTTTTAAAACCTATTCAACGAATTTTTGAATGCCGGTTTTCTTATAAACACGTTCACTGCGAAAGAAAATCAGCGCCTACTCGTCATTATGGCAATACGAGACCAAAAAGCACTCGTATTCGTTCATTCACAATGACGCCACGAGACTCTTTAGACCTCGTACGACTCGTTTCCTTTAAACTCCTATATTTTTATGAATTTCTTTTTTTTTGTTTCTTTTTTTGTAGGTACTAGTCAATAAATAATGTATCTTGCTGTATGTGGTTCCGCCCGAAGATAGCACAAAAACTGAACGGAAAAATTACCAAAAGAAAATTACGAGAACTTACGGGTCTCGTAATGCCCTATAAGACAAAAATCTACGACTTCTTTTAAATCTCGTAACGCACAGATTGCAAAAAATCGATAAATATTTAGTGATGGGACTTGAATAAGTTACAAAAATATCGATGATAAGTATCATTTATTTTAGGTAGGTAAGTATTTTTAAACAGAGTCAATGTTTTTCATTGAAACATGGAAGACATAAGGATTTATTACATTTTACACAAAACCCCTTTACTTGCTTCGTTTTTTTATCCGCCTCTCTGCTCTTCATTGTTTGCCTTGCTTTCTCATAGCAAGCAACACAGCGCCTTTTTTTACTATTTATTATATATTTGTGTTCCGATACTTCAACAGTAGTCTCTGTTTTCTTTTTAAAAGGCTCCCCTGTAAATTTTTGTATTACGCTTTCAATGAATTTTTTTTTTGGTAATTTTTCGTTGTTCATATTGTTGTAGACTACCCATGCATTTATTAAGGCAGTGCCGAAAATTAATTCCAACATTAATTTTCTATACCACTTTAATCCTCGCTTTAAGGTGCTATAGTAAGACGACATCTGGTCGCTGTAATCTATACCTTTCTTGCTGTCGTTGTATGAGAAAACACATTCTGGCTTCTTTATATATTCTTCCCTACCTCGTCTCAATCTAGTTTTCGACCGTAACTTTGCATCGTGGTTTTTGCATGACGTAATCATTAATACTTGTCTCTTGTCCATCCATTTTATTACTTTTATACCTGTCTTTTTCATTTTTCCAATAACTTCACCTTTTTTTATCTTTTTCGAAACAATACTTTTGGGTAAACCTCTTCTATTTGCTCTAAGAGTTCCGCATAGAAAAGTTTTTCTTTTGAGCAGTTCTTCGGCAAGTTCTACACTATTATAAAAATTATCAGTTATGACTATCCTTCCTTTGTTCTCTAAATTTTCTATCAATCTTAAGACAGTCTTCATACCGTGATCTTTCTCTCGTCCATTCTGTCCTTTTCCAGTGTAGACTATCATGTTAAATGTAAATCCATCCACAGTACATAGCTTATACAGCTTAACACCATATTTGTGCGATTTATTTTTAATGTACTGACGGAATTGAAGTCTGCCTCGCCATGGTACCATGGATTCATCAATTACAAGAATTTTACCCGGTACAATCATTTTTTGGAATTGAGCTAGTAGCAATTCGTAAACGTCGCGAATTTTATGTATTTTGTCAGTAGTAGGGTCGTCAATCTCTTTGCTAAAGTGCCAGAACTTTAGAATTGCAAGGAAGCGATCTCTTTTCATCACACGGATAATATACTCGTTTCGGTACATAACATTTTTGGACCAGTACTCGTTGATATGCGGCACTTTTACCAAACCCATAACAAGAATAACTCCGAAAAATTTAAACATTTCTTTTCGATCGGTTGGTTTCCACGATCGGAAACGGGATTTGCTTTTCAGATCTGGATTAGCTAAAAATTTTGCGGCGTACACATTAGTTTCAGTCACCATCTTGTCAACAATTTCATTTGTGAGAAACAGCTGAAATATCTCATGTGGAGTTTTAGCATCGTTCGGTATATTATATTTACATTCTTCAGCGTATTCGTCCATTTCCGGTATTAAATCATTAATGTCGATCCATCCATCCTCATCTGAATCATCGTCTCTATTGCTTTCGTTCTGTCGCATCCTGTTTTCGTGCATCAAATTGTTGCTAATCGAATCACTGTCATCTTCAGATTCTGTACTAGTTTGCATGTCGGTAATATCATCAGATTCGTCTTCTGATGAACTAGGAACATAGCTTTCATCATCCGAGTCAGTCGTTACATTCAGGTTTGGCTCCGTCATTGATCTACCCAACCTATTATCAGGATATTCTACGCGGTTATTAGTTTCTGAACTAGTACTTGTCGTAGGATTTGCATCGTTCATTTCAGTAAGATTATTCGCAGTGGAAATAAATATGCCCTCCGTTCTCTTCATTTCTATCCCATTATTATCTTGTTTAGCTTTTACATTTACGCTTGATTGTACCTCTGACAAAACATGGCTTGTCGTAGGTGTAGTAGAGATTAAATAATTTTTGTCAGTTTCAGAATGTTTACTAAAATCTAAGTAGGTTCTTAATTTTTCTTTGACGTGGCTTCTATTTTGGGTCTTTGGTGTAGACAGTAAATCCTTAATCTTTTGTTCGTCGAACGATTCATCCAGGGCAAGCAAATTGGAAACTGAAATATTGCTTAGGGAACCAAAAGCAGTATTCGTTCCAGTCAAGGGTTTTAGTGCTAGTTCATTACTTGTACTGACGGAACCAATAGTCTCGTTATTTGGCGCTGCTATCACAATATCTTCAAGAATTTTTATCTTACTGGTTCGTAAATCTACACACTCGTTACCCATATTAGGAGTAGGTGTACGAGGAGGCTGAAATGCAGACAACTCTGCATCACTATTGCTGGTATTAGCCAATTGTGGGTAGTTTGAAGAACGGAAAGTACTCACTTCTTGATCCATGATGCTTCGATGACATGTTGACGGTGAGACATTGGTGAGTTCTTGGTAAGTTTGTCCAGTGTTAGGGCTTGTACATATATTTTCACTAGAAGTTTTTGTAATTCGTTGGAACACTTTTCGGAACAAAGTCTGCGATTTTGGAGATTTGTCAATCTCGTTCACCACTTCACGTTCGTCAGAATTATTAAAAGAAAGTTCCAGTATGCGTCGAGATCGTTTCCGGTTCGTCATACTATCCATTATGGGAACAATGAATGAGCACCGCGGAAGTTGACACAACACTAATTAATTTATCAATTTTCTTCGTACGAGACCGCTACGAGCCCTTATGGGTCTCGTACCGCACTAGATGCAGATTTTTACCATCTGGTCGCTACGAGATCTATTCAGTCTCGTACGTTTTCATTGATAAAAATATTACGTCTTAGATACCTAATCAAGATAGGCATAGTCATCTCACTCTAAATCCAAAGAAACATACAAAAAAATCATTTGCCGGAGCGAGAAAGTCATACAATTTCACCTACGCGCCGGGCGAAAGTCAAGTGCGAGATCTTTTAGGTCTCGTATTGCAGTGAACGTGTTAAAGTAACTCGCTGTCGACGCCTAAACATTTGTAAACAATTTAAAGTTTTTTTTTTGTGCTTATATGAATAGACTGTTTGATTTGTAGTTAGTTTTAGTAAAAAGTAAAAAGAAGTTGAAGTCTAGTTTTTTCATTGTTTTCTTTTTCTTCGAAATTTAGAAATAAACTTTTACACACGTCCTTCCAAGCATCTTGTTTGATGAATTTGTTTCTATAATCTTCATTACTAGTGTCCCAAAGAACAGGGCGCTCCAATCAGTGATACTAAAAAATCAACGTCGTATTCTGTCATTTTTAAAGTACACGTCTTGCACACACGCTGTCCCAGAGCGAACTAAAAATGGCGTCAACAAGTGTGACGTAACATCGCAGGAATGCGCGATGCGAATCAATTCGCATGTTCTTGCGTCAAGCGAGCTCGCAGGTTTTTGCGGTGCGACGTCGCATCGCAGTTTTGTATACAAGCCCTTATGTGTGGGAGCCTTTAGAGCGAGGCCCCATTAGTGCGTTGCGCTGCGTTGCGTCGCGTCATCGCAACGGAACAACGCATTGTATGCCACACCTGTGTTGCGTTGACGCTGCGCCAACGCAACGCAAGAGGGTATGCACGCCGACGCAGCTGCGTCTCAGTTCAGCCTTTGCAATGGATAGATACAAACGTGTTCTTTTGTTGCTTTTATTACGGCACCGCCGAAATAAACGTAGAAATCATAGAAGATTCTGGATATCTCCTTTGATAGCATTAAGAAATAGTGATGGTCAGTTTTTTATGCAGGAATATAGGGAGTTGTTATTAGATGAAAATAAATTTTTTAATTTTTTTAGAATGAGTGTGGCCAGCTTTAATAATTTGGTTGAAACCTTAAAACCACATATAAAAAAGCAATATACCAAATTCAGGAACCCTTTAGAACCAATTGAAATGATTGGTATTACATTGAGGTAAGTAATTCAAATATCATAATACTCGTAATGTTAATCAGTTATTAATTTATTATCTTTAAAAACAGTTTAATTTAAGTATTACTATTAGGCAACAAAGCAAAGTTATAATCTTCTTCTTGACTATCATCAGTAAAATTATTAATCGTAGTGTTGGTTGAGTAGGTAGCTTCGAATTCATCTGTTCGATATGATGATGGCGATGGTGACTGGGCATGTTGTCCAGTTTGATATCCGCGTGACTGCAATGGTGTTGCTTGATACTGTTGTCCAGTTTGATATCCGCGTGACTGCAATGGTGTTGCTTGATACTGTTGTCCAGTTTGATATCCGCGTGACTGCCATGTTGTTGATTGAGTCTGTTCCCCGAACCGAATTTCGGTAATGATATTTATAACTTTGCTTTGGAATGTCAAAGTTTGTAATTCCGTAAAGCTGTCCAAAGAAGGCAAAATTCCTTTGAAAAATGATAAGTGGCGGTTTTCTTTCTCTTGCAACGCTTTTAATGCTTGCGCCTCGAAATCATCTATTGCTTGGTTTGATCTCTTACGGCTTGCAGGCACGTAGCGAGAAGGACCTGGGGGTAACGAGGACATTTCTTTTGTAGGAAATGGAGAAGATGATGCTGTGTTTTCATTTCGTTCCGTTTCTTCAGACACCATTTCAAGGCTACTATCAGTTTTATTTTGGGCAACTTTCATCAAAAACAGCAACTGATTGTAATAATGATATTTCTTCAATTGTTTTGCCCCTGATCCAGACGAACTGTTTTCTTTTATTTTTTTTACGTATCGAAAAAAGTTGTCCTTCACGCTTCTCCATTTTTTCACAACCTCGTTACCTGTAAAGCGAGTGGGATATGTTGGATGATGAAGTTAAACAACCGTTTTTCCACTCACACTTTAAATGTTTATTGTTCCGTTTTCACAGTGATACACTATACTACAGAAGAACAGTAGATACAGAGGTATGGCAGTTAGAACAACGTATGATACGAAGGTGCAAGAGATGAATGTTGAGATGAATGATTGCGACAAAAAAAACAAGCGGTGCGCGAGAGTGTCAAGCTAGCAAGCGACATGCATCGATCATTGAGGTGCGTAGTTGACTGGCCAGCGAGCGCCGGCGCAGCGGCTGCGCGCCGGCCGGACCTCATTAGCGCGTTGACGTATGAAATCTTTTGTTCAATTTGCGTAAACAACTTTCGCTATAATACAATTTGGCTAAGACTGTTTGTACATCGATATAATTTTTATACTATTCAAAAATTAAGATTTTTATGTTTTGGTTAACATTGTTTGTTAGTTGTAAGTTAATATTATTTGATTGATTATTAATTTTATACTTGATATTTTATGTGTTAGTTTTTAGTTACAAATTATAAAAACATTTTTATTTAAGTACTTACTAGAAATAATTTGATGTACTTATTTAATTTAAATATAGTATTAGACAAATGATGTGACGTACATTTAATAAATATAAATTAACATTGAGGTCGCCACACCTGTAAAGAAAGAAAAAAATGTGTAAGTACCTACTTAACTTGTCTACACTGACCAATCTAAATGGGCCACCCTGTTTATTTTTTGTGTTTCTATTTCAGGTACTTAGGCAGCGGAAATTTGATAAACGACTTGCATTTCAAATTTAAACGTGGAAGAGCAACAATTTCTAGAACTATTTCGTCAGTTTGTCAAGCTATATGGAAATATGTTCGACCACAGTACATAGAAGAGATCACAGTAGAAAAACTACAAAATATTGCATTAGATTTTGATCTCAAAGCTAACTTTCCTCATTGCTTCGGGGCAATTGATGGGAAACATATACGTTTAATAAAACCAGACAAAAGTGGCTCTCTGTTTTATAATTATAAAAATTATTTTTAAATGGTTTGCTGGTGGTTGTTGACTCAAATTATAAGTTTGTTTTTGTCGACGTGGGTGCATATGGTAAGGAAAGTGATTCTACTATTTTTAGAAATTCGACACTGTACAAGATTTTAATGAGAAATGAATTATCATTGCCTGATCCTCAACCACTTGGAAATGATCATAATAACGAGCCACCAATCACTTATGTACTCGTCGGTGATGAAGCTTTTGGTTTAAGTAAGCATGTTATGCGCCCATACGGCGGATCCAATCTCAATGTGAAACAAAGAGTTTATAATTATCGCCTTAGCAGAGCACGTAGATACGTGGAATGTGCATTTGGGATCATGGCAAATAAATGGCGCATTTTACATAGGCCAATTGATACGTCATATGATTTAACTATTAATATTGCGAAAGCATGTTGTGTTTTACACAATTTTGTTATACAACACGATGGGTTAAAACAACAAGACAATATGGCAATAAGTAGGTTCTCACAATTGAGACCCCATAGCAATGAAGAATCATTAGCCGAAAATTTTATCAGAGATCAATTTGCTAATTACTTTATGAGTCCAGAAGGGGCTTTACCATGGCAGTTGAAAAAGATATAAATTAACTTATGTATTGAATTTACAAATAATACAATAAATAACAACTCACCAATTTTGTTCTTTTTTGGTCCTCAAACTCCTCGTAATCTTGAAATATTTTTTTACAAACAGCTACCCATTCATTCGCTTTACGAAATTTATCACTGTAATGTTCGTGTGATTTATCCCATATAATGGGTCTTTCTTGGACCAAGGATATGAGAAAATCTATATCAATATCCTGCTCACTCATGGTAAAATAAAAAATGTCGTTACGCTCGTCTAGCTTCCTCCTCTAGCAGTGCATCACTGTCCGTCGTCGCAGCGGAGCTCCGACAACGCAGCGCATCACCTTCCCTCCCGCTTCGTCTCTTGTCCGTCGATCCGTTGAAACGTCGCGCGCGACGACGCAACGGTCTAATGGGGCATGTCATAAAAAATGTATGGAAAACGACGCAGCGACGACGCTGCGACGACGCAACGCAGCGCAACGCACTAATGGGGCCTCGCCCTTAGAGCCCGTCCACACGGCGCGTTGCGTTGCGTTGCGTCGTCGCAACGCAAATATTTTGACGGCCACACGGGCGCTGCGCCATCGCAGCGTTACTATGACGCAGTCTTAACGTTCCGTCGGCGCAGCAGTCTATAGCAAATCATGGATCGGAAAATACGTCTAGCATTGCTCCTATTACTACGTCACCGCCGAAATCGACGCAACACAACCACAAGACGGTACTGGATCAGTCCTTTCATTTCATTAAGAAATCGTGATGGACAGTTTTTTTATTTTTTAGAATATCGGGAGTTGCTATTAGACGAAAAGAAGTTTTATATTTTTTTTAGAATAAGTGTATCCAGCTTCGAATGTTTATTGAAGTCCTTAGAACCACACTTACGAAAAAACTATACTAATATGAGGAATCCAGTGGAACCAGTAGAAATGCTGGGAATTACTTTAAGGTAACTATATAAATATATTTGAGTAATAAAAATATAACAGTTTTTCTTTGTTTGTACACGCTTACTGCGGAGCTGAAAATAAGTGACTTGTCGTTATGGCGGAACGAGGTCCTATGAACCTCGTTTGAAAATCTATCTCAATGCGGACGAGGTGGAAAACGCCTCGTACGTCCTAGCAAACTAAAAACGTTATGACTTCATGAAAAAAATCTTAATATATAATTTATTTTTTTATTCAATGAGTATACAAAGGTACACACTATTACCAGATGTGTATCGTTTGTAGTTTCCACTGAAAATAGCAGAATTATAAGTAATATACTGAAACGAGGCATTTTCAACCTCGTTCCGCACTAAAAGGTAATGCTTTACGAGGCGTTTAACGCCGCTAACCGCAATAAGCTGCAAAATATCGATTGATTTGTAGGGATGTCAAATAAAATAAACATATGAATATCGATACTTTATTATCAACAAAAAAAGATAAACAATGTTAAGCATGTTTTTCATTAAAACAAGGCAAGCAGTAAGTTTTACCACACTTTTCGCAATGACCTTTAACTTTTTTTACTTTTTTGTCAGCATCCCGACTCGATAGCGTTTCTTTTGCCTTAGCATAACATCCAACACATCTTTTTTTCTTGTCAATAAGGCTGTACTTGTGTTCAGATGTAGCTTTTTTTGTTGAACTTCTATGAGATGATGATAAACTTGTAGTAATTGCTTGAGTTTTGAATGGTGTCTTTGTTAATTTTTCTATAATAGCTTCAGTGAATTGTTTCTTTGACAATTTAGAATCGTTTTTGAGATTATACAGGGTGACAGATAATTAGTGGCGGATCTTAAACAGGGGCATTGTGAAGGTAATATCCAACATTTTTACCCTTGGATGTACTATCCGAAAGTAAACCGTTTGCAAAATAATTTAAAAAATAGTTTTTTTGAAAATAAGCCTGATACTTTAAGTTCAAAGTAAAAAATTTAAAAAAAAATAGCTCTTTTGTAACTTTTTTTATTACAATTATAATGTGCACACTTATACCTATGAATAATATTGCGTACATGATTATATCAATGTTTTACTTAGTACGCTTGTACTATGCTTCAATACATTCAGAAATTATGAGGAATAAATCTAGTGACCCGCATTTAAAATGTAAGTAAAAAAAAATATTTATACTACACACACGAACCTTGCACATTTGCTTAAAAACATCTGTGTTTTATTACCTTTCAAACGAGGTATCACAATCCCAAATCGGTTGAGGAATGTAGAAAAAAAGAGCAATACAAGGTAAGCAGGTAGACAAGTCGAATAAGTTCCTAATAAGTAATCATTTACTGAAGTAAAACAAAAAGTCACAGTCTTAGACATTAACTTAATTTACTAAGTTAGTTCGTGTTCAATGTGTCCACCCCCGTTCCGAATGCAGAGTCGCGCCCTTTTTCGCACTTCACTTTTTACGATAGCAGAGTTCCGTATACTATTTTTGATTTCTTCTGCTGCCGCTATTATTTTTCGCTTCAGCTCCTCCACATCGGAGACTGGGGTCCCGTCGATGTAAACTAACGTTTTCATTCGGCCCCAAACAAAAAAATCTAATGGCGTTAGGTCGGGACTTCTTGCAGGCCACGGTATGGGACCGCCCCGCCCTATCCACCTATTCGGATACTCGGTAGTGGGCCGGACAACCATCGTGCTGAAATACCATGTCTTGCCTTGTTGCCAGGGGCACATCTTCCAGCAAATCTTCGAGATGGTTCCTAAGGAAATCTTCATAAGCTTCGCCATTTAGGTTGTGCGGCAGAAAGTGTGGACCAATGAGGTATTGGTCCTCAATACCCATCCACACATTTACCGAAAATCGACGTTGGGTGCCTTTTGGTCTCTTCAGGTGTGGGTTGCCTAGCTCCATGTCCCTCCAGTAGTGCGCGTTATGGTCATAAATATGACATTAATAATGTGCAAATTAAAAGAGAATGTATGTACGTAATGACAACATCAATTTGTTTATGTAAGGTTTCGTAAATGTTGTCTTATTAGACAAACGATTCATTAAATGTAAATACTAACCTTTGTACCAAAGTAGCCTTTTTACCACAGATTCTGGCCTTCCTCTTTCCTCTATAGTCTTTCGGCATTTTTCTAGGATTTGGAAACAATACCTGTAGATAGACCTATAATAGGTATACACAACACACAATATATTACACAAGAGTCCTGTATCACAAATTATATCTCAGAAATTACACACGGAGGAAAAGATCTCAACTCAACGTGGCTAACTAATAGGATTTCAAGAATAATGATGAATACGAAAAGAAAATGAACATCGCCCTTATTACTGCAAGCAATAAGAAAGAGTTTCATTCGATACAGCGCGCACCTAGAAACATTTTTTTTTAATATCTCCTCATTACTTGATAGATTCTGTGCTTGCTGAAGTTGTTGGACTTGATGGATGACCGGAGCTTCTAGAACTTCTCCATCTGACATGGAGCATGGAATGATGGTTTCATACGTCGATCTATGTTTTTTCATGAGATGCTTTTTTTAAATTAGTCGCCTTTTACAGAATATAACGAATTACATAGATCACATTTTGCCTTATCATCTTTAGCCTGCGTAAAAAAAACCCATAGTTTACTCCTTTTTTTGTCCATTGTAGCAAGTAAATTGTTCTGTAAAATAAAAATAATAAGTGTTAATAATAATAAATAAAATATAAACAATTAACAATGTTTGATAAATAACAGATTGACCAAGAAACAATAATAAATCTCATTATCACAATATCTCTAAGTACAAAAACCACGTCAAAATACGCGATAATAACAAACAAAAATATACATATAGGTACAGATTTCTTTCTAATATGTAAAAAAAAACATTTTCTTGTTTTTTGTTTTTGAAACATTTGTTTCTGTTACAATCTCAAACTTTGTTTACACACACACCTTTAATAAACAGTAAAAAACTTAGATGACGAATTTCTAAATTATACATAACAAACTTGTAACAAACGAAAATAGTTTTTTCTAAGGCATGTTTTAAATTCACAGAATAATCGCGCGCATGCGTATTGCGTTTCATTTATACGTTTCATTTCAATACACACACAAATCAACGGTTCTTACTTGCGTGAACGGAAACAGTGTAGCTACCCATACGAAAAGTGCGAGTAACGACACGTATTCATGAGTAACGTTTCGTTACTTCGTACTAGATGGCGCACCCTTTATTCAGTACCGAATTCATATGGTTTATCACAGGTTTAATATGATCAACAATTGCCCGTCGGACTCGTACAGGCTTTTCAACAATGATGAATCCGGTGACGTCTATCAAATTTTCGCGTGTAGTGATGGATCTTCGAGAATAAAATCGATATTCGGAAGTACCGATTTTTTTATCTCATAGGAGCGTAAATCGATTTCTGAATTGCAAGAGGAAAGTTTTATATTTTACTAGTCGAAGTCTCGCATTTTCTCTCACACGCACACTGTAAGAAAATCGCAATCTAGCGAGATTTGATTCTGATAGTGCAGAAACTTATTAATTTGATTTAAATCAGTTATAAGTAGTGTCTATAGTTTTGTAAAACCATTTCGTATATTTAAAAAATAGAAAAGTGAAAATTAACATACTTATTACTAATAAGTCGTGGGAAGGGAAAGCAATGACAAAACTTCTGGCTCCAATCTACTTCTATTTTTTCGTGGTAGGTATGTTTCTTAATCCTGCTAAATAAGGGTCAGATGAAATTAAAAGACTAATTAAAAGATCTGTATTTGTATCCACCCTCGAAGTTTTCCGTGTAAAGAATTCTCTATAGTAGCGATTATCCTTGTTTCGTGCCTCTTGAGCTTCTACCGATAATTGTCCAATTGGTAGGAACTACCTCGTGTGTTCAAAGTTTTGAGACGAAATAAAAGTTGCATAACTTTTTTAATAA
>SJJU01004662.1:0-36996 GCA_012932125.1 Conopomorpha cramerella | reverse complement strand
AATCACGTCAACATGGACATTGTTCATATGATTTCACACATTCTGTTCCTACTTATCTCATTGTGCAAAATCTACGAAACAAAATATCTGAAATTGTGTGAATGTCGAGTTAAAGCAATGGCAAATTATTTTTCAAAAATGTTATTTTGACCAGTTACCAATGACAGTTACTATGGTAGGACAGTTCGTCTGGGACTTTTACCACAGGGTAAAAGTCCCAGACGAACACAACTAAATTCCCTTTGTTCTATAGAACAAGACGTCATTGGACAATATTAGTGTCCTCGTCCTTTTCCTTCTCTAGTAAAAGTGGAAGAGAGAAACTTGTTCTATAGAACAAATGGGAATTACCCAACTAAGATCTCGGGGTATCACTTCAGCATTATGCCGTCTTTCAAATAAAATAAGTCTTATTTGTTCCGCTTAGAATTTAATGGCCATAAAACATGTTATATATTTAGTGCTAACGTGTTAACCCTAAAGGTTAGTACTACCTAGGAAGCGTCAGAACGATATAGCATAAGCTTTGAGATGCATATTCTTTAGAGGTAATTATCCTATCACTATACACCGAACAAATTACTGAACAATTTTACCTAAATAATAAACTGCATTGAAGGTCGGCCGCATACATTCGAAATTTACCGTACGGAATACGGCGATTCGAGTAAATACTCTTAAATTCACGTAATAATCGTTCGAGTGCCGTTTTATTCTACTTGAATAGCAACATTACAAACGGAAGTTTCAAAATATGTGTGACCTACCGAATGAATAAATTTCTGTTTTAAATACATATGAACTTTATATTACTATTATAAGTTAAATTTAAATAAAACTATTGTAATAACATAATATGTAGATATACCTCATAGTAAACATTTTCATTGTATTAAATGCAGAAGAGCGGGGCAGTCCAGTACAAGCATACTTTTCGCTCAAAGGGCTGTCTCAAATATTGGAATTTATGTATTTGGTTTTTGTTGATGAAATAAATAAATTATTATTATTATTATAAATACAAACCACTAACCTAAACCACGAAACGACAGTCTGCAACGACCTATAGGCACATCCCCATCCGTCGTCGTTAAATCCATCTTGCATGTAATGATGGTACGCGTAACGTCCCCTCACGAGCGCTGTGATGGCATCTTGCCTCTTGACGTAGGGTATCGCCTCGTGGGGGTTGATGAGACGATCGTGGACAAAGTGGTAGGCGTTGCCCCGTCGGAACACCGGACGATCGATGGGCAGAGAAAGCTGCTCGTGAAGAGATCGCCTTTCTTTCTCTGTGGTCAAATAATAAACAAACGCGTTACCAGTGCACAGTTAGAATCAGATGTCAGGGTTTAGTGACAAAAATATTGTTAACCGTACTGATCAATCATAGTTTGACATTGATCTAGTCGTCTGCTAACTTGCTACGTTCCATTTCTATCAACTATTTTCAACAATAATCGCTTCTAACAGGATACTGGTTGAAGGGTAGAAAATCATATTCTGTACCTATATGTAAAAGTGACAGGAATGGAACCTTCTAGTACTTTCTAATTTGTCATAGCGAACACGAAGCCTGATCTGCACCATTGGACGCGAAGACTTGCCGAGAATAAAACACATTGTTCTCAAACATTACTACAGTAGAATAATCCATATATATATAAATTAATTGCTGTTCGTTAGTGTCGCCAAAACTCGAGAACGGCTGGACCGATTTGGCTCATTTTAGTCTTGAATTATTCCTAGAAGTCCAGGGAAGTTTTAAAACGTGTAAACTTATATATTCGAGGTATAATACTTCCTTCAAAAGAAATATTTGCCGGTACTTATTATATAAAAATCAAAGCCACTTTTCGTTGTCATTCCATATCTCCGGAACGGGTGGACCGATTTCGCTAACTCTTTCTTTGTTGTGCTTATTAATGCAGAAGATTCCTAAGAAAGAAAAAAATGACATCCACTGCTGGGCACATGCCATCCTAGATATTCATATTAATAGTTAAGACAGGACAACGTCTGTCGAGTCCACTAGTTTGTTATATAAAAATCAAAGCCACTTTTCGTTGTCATTCCATATCTCCGGAACGGGTGGACCGATTTCGCTAACTCTTTCTTTGTTGTGCTTATTAATGCAGAAGATTCCTAAGAAAGAAAAAAATGACATCCACTGCTGGGCACATGCCATCCTAGATATTCATATTAATAGTTAAGACAGGACAACGTCTGTCGAGTCCACTAGTTTGTTATAAAAACACCATTACTTACTAACAGTATTAGCTGTTCTCGCTCGATTGTGAAGAACTTATGTTAATATTACTTACCCATACTTTGATCCGGTACGCCTTTAGGCACTACTCTGGTAATGAAGTGTCCCAGTTCCAACGGCAGATAGTGGAATGTTTCAGGTAATCGGAGTCCGGCTCCGTCGCCGATGCCCTCTTGTCCTGTGATAAAGCATATTTTTCCGTGTCATTAATGACCCTTATTACGATAACCATCAATCCTATTTCACATTTTTACGATCAGAAAATTTACAAAGCGTGAAAAGGGAAAAAACACTATAGATATAACTTTATACATCGTAGAGCTTTTTATTAGTAAAATGTTGTAATGATGTTTAGTAAATAATAAATAAATATAAATAAATATTTTTACAACAACACACACATTGCCTTCATCCCATGTTAAGTAGCTAAAGCATGGAAATCAGACAACGAGATATATTTACTTATATTTTCATTTAAATATATACTTAAATGAATAAAACACCCAGACACACCCAACAAGTGCTTAAAAGTTCATCACCTAAGCTCATGTCTGCGGTGGGAATCGAACCCACGACACTATGGAGCAGAGGCAGACATGCTGACCACTACACCAACGAGCCCGTCATGAGTAAAACAGTAGTAAACTGACTGTACGGAATGTGCAGTAGACATGTTTATAGTGCCTATTTTAGGTACCACATAACAATCAGTCTCTGAACAATTACGGCTTTACAAATAAATGCGGTTTATCTATTCTGACATTACACCAAGGTTGTTGTCAAATACGGAGTAACCAGTTTCATATGTATATGACAGGTCTAATATAACATAACTTCGGCACAAGTCACAACGCGTTTATTGATAAGAGGGACAATGTCAATAGATTTCAGAGGACTAACTAGGATTCTCAAATTTATCTCATGCAATAATTAGTATATTGAGTTTAAAAAATGTGATGAGTACCTACGTTGTTTTTACAGACAAGAACTGCATTTAAATTTAACAATGCTTAACTATTTTTAAAGTATATTCCTTACCCAGTTGTTCCAGGAGTACACTCTCCAGAAGTCGGAGGCTCCTGCAGGTGGCCTCTACTAGCACAGTGTAGAGGTCCACCAGCTTAGTGTTCCTGTGTATCATGGCCAGGGTGTCCACACGTAGAGGCATGCTGATGCAGAATGCGGCTGAAATTATTTATTTATTTAAGGATAGCCAACAAGACACACACATAAAAAAAAATAATGTTACAAAAAACTAGAGGGTACATTATAATAATAATATGTTGCCTTAATTGTAGGCTATCACTGCATGGTTGTGAGTGGATTTTGAATTATTAATATTAAAAATGAAATGATTCTATCCATACTAGTTTTTGATACAGGATTACTTTTACGACTCTAACGGAATACGGATGTTGATACCGCAATACCAGTGAGCCTCATCCACTAGGAGTGATTTCAGACTTACACATTATGGATTTGGGCTTGCGGTGTTTGCTATATTAATTTTCCCTTACGAGTTCAACAGTATTTCTGTATACTTAATACTTGTAACACAATCTGGACCAAACTCTTCACTTGTATTATATTTTTAATGTTAGATAGCTTAGTCAGTTTAAGAAGTATTGTAGGAAGACATCTATGGATTAGTTCATTGGATTGGAAAAGAAATACACCTCACCCGCCCGTATAATCCCGAGCGGGAAAAAAGCCTAACAAATTTCATTCTCGAAATACCACGGATAGACATTATCCGCGAGGATGGTTAGTTAAGTAATATTCATAAATAAAATAATTAATTTCACTTTCACGCCTTTTAATCCGAAAGCGGGGTAGGCAGAGGCACTTGCTAAAGCAAATGCCCACAGTTCACCAAGCGTATTTAACCCAACGTGACAGGGCGTGAGCCCATCGCCGTTATAGGGTTCACACACCTTGTGGTGTGCGGGTTTCATCACGATGTTGTCCTTCACCGTACGAGCGTTTCGTTGCGTACATAGGCTCTGGAAAAGAGTCCCATTGGTACACGTCCAAGCCGCGACCTCCCGGTTACAAGTCAAGTATCCGACCAACCGGAACACAGACATAATACATACCCAGGTGGTGTATCTTCATAAATCGCAAGATAAGATGATAACAGGTGTATAAGGAAAGGAAAATTTGAGTCAATTGTAAAGAAACAGTTAATTAGTAAGGCATACTACAGGGTTGATGATCACCTACATGATGATAATGCATGGACAAACATGGCAGCTCGTATTGATGTAAAACATAATTATTAAGACATCTAAGGCTAAACATTCCACATCACTAATGTTGGTAATGAGCTGTGTGGTTGCTTGCATGTTCTGAGGGGTTTAGTTACATAACCCACAGGGGAACTCTTTTGTTTTATTTAATGTTAATATCCTTTAGTGCCCTTGAGCTGTTCACCAGTCAGGCATGCATCCGGCCATCAAGCATTTGCTAAATTAGTATTAAGTCATATTTATGTTAAGTAAACTTAGCAGTAAGCCATGGCGATTTGAAAAGATGCCAGTTTCTTCCCGGTTCTTCTGGCCAGTAAAAGAAATTAATTTGAACCGGGGACGATTACTTTTGTTTTAAAGTCATAAATGACGTTCATCAAGCTTTGTGTTATTCTACTGTATATCTGTATGTTATAACACTTATAACGATGAATAAAAAAAATTTTGAATTTGAATTTGAATTAAGGCACACAATATATTTGCGTACACGCATAGTGTAACTAGGTCTAGCAGAGTGTAACTCACGTTTTCTTTGAGTGGTCATCATCTTCACAGCAGTCTTCACAAGTTTGTCCGATAGTATATCTCTTGTTGATTTCATTACTAAATTTACAGGCACTATTTCCTGGAAAAAGTAATATGTATTATAACATTTTACTAGACAAAAGGTTTGTTTGAAATTAATTTGTTTTAGACTGTATTTAAACGGACTAATGTCAACAATTAAGAGGTGTATATTAATTTATCATTGAATTTATTTATAAGTGACAAAACAAAGCTTTTAAGATTTCAATTTATTAGTAAAAATATTATAGGAAGATGCAAAAGCTGGGAAATACTCCACCACTTTCACGATGTAATGTAGCAACATTAGAACCTTGAAATATTAGGAATTTCAGCACCAAAAGTTCAGGCTCAAGATATAATTTAAGTTCATGAATATCAGGCATTGGTTACTCAGCCTGTGAATCCATAATTTAATTTCATATTCCATGAACTTTATAAAAGATTTTCTTTAGTTATTGAAATAAATTGTGTATTATTGCAAAGTACAGTATGGATATTCCTGGCCTAAACTGCCTGCCTTCTAATAAAGGTTATAAGGAGCTGTGGAATGTTGAATATATCTTTCACTCTACAACTTGTAAATTTTGCTAATTACAAAAGGTGACAGGAACAAAATAGGAAAGGATATTTCTGTACAACTACACACATCAAAAGTGTCTAGGGGCCAAGAATCTATCTAATTTATTTAAATCAAATCTAATCTTCTGGATTGGTCTCCTACCTAATTCCCCATGCCTGTATCAATGACTTATCACCACATTTTGAATAAAATTTGAATGAATTCAATTTTTTGTAAAATATATTCTAGATTGCAATCTTCTAAGACGTACTTGATCCCAAGACACTTTTGATGTGTGTATATTAAAATTTATTAGAAAGGCAGACATGTCAAAAATACATAATGTTTACCAAGCCATAAAACAAAACTATTGTAGGTCCAGAACTAAATGTAGATCATATAATAAGGCTAAAGAAGCCATAGTACACTTTCTTACCACAATATTATTGTTGTGTTTCTTCTTCTTGGGTTGTTCGGGGCTCATAGAGTCTATAAGTTCACCAACAGTTGCATCACAGCTAGTTCCCGTTAGACCCACGTCTGATGCAATCCCAAATAGATATACTGATGTGCCATCCACATGGAATGATACTTGGCCCGATGCAATCTGTACAAAATATTTTTCACATTATTGAAAAATGTGGTATGGAATGATACTTGGCCCGATGTGATCTGTACCTACAAAATATTTTTCACAATATTGACAAATAACGACTAAAACGGTGATAGGCTCACCTCCTGTAACATTGGGTTAAATATGCTTGGTGAATTGTGTGCCCTTGCTGAGCTAGTACATCTGCCTACATCACTATGGGATTAAACAGTGTATTGTGTCGGCCGGCATGGACTAGTGGTCAGGGCATCTGCCTCTAGGACAACAGTTGCGGGTTCGACATAAGCATTAGCTTTAGTGATGAGCTGAGGCATTTGTTGTGTGCGTCTGGGTGTTTTATTTATCTATGTATGTATTTAAAAGTATTTATGAAAGTATATCAGTCTCTGGCCCCATAGTACAGGGTATCCTAGTTTGGGGTCAGGTGACCATGTGTAAAAAATGTCCTATCATATTATTATTATGTATTTTATGGACAAATGTGATTTACAAATTAATGTACATATATTGAGTGTATATACACATGTGTCAAATGTGTGTTCATAGGTTTCATCAATTCACAAAATTATATTGTTCAATTTGATTATTGACAATTTTTACAAGTTATACTTGCTTCAAGCAGTTACTGAAGAATTGACCTGAAAAGCACTAGGAAACTTCCTTTTCTAAAACTATATAGTAACTAAACTACTGTAAAATGAAGTTTCATATAATTCATCTTTTAGTTGAACAGGCAGTGCACTACTTGACAGGTGATGTGATAGTCGATCGGTATTTTATGATGGGAAATTGACAACTTATACTAACATTAGAAAGGGGAAAGATTTGATTGTTTGTTAGCATGAAGTAGGATCCTAAACTACTGGACCAATTTAAAAAATTGCTTTGTCAATGAGTTGCTACACTACACCCCAGGTAACAGGCTACATTTTATTCCGAAACAAACTTTAGTATGAAAAAAACATATGTAACACCCTGCATTACAACTTAAGTTAAATAAAAAATAATATTACCTTTTTTCTTTTGTTCTGCATGATATTTTTCACACCAGAGATGGTTGCTTCACAACTCAACGGCAGGACTGTGTTTAGCCGAACATGTAAGAACTGCTTCCAAAGCTCGTCGGATGGCATCACCTCATATTGTGTTTCCTCAAATTTGTCATGGACTAGAAAGTGTGCCTTTATGTCCTTAGTCTCATTCATTATTATCACAAGTGGGTTATCTGTGATGTCTACATCCTGGAATAATAGGTTATTGTTATTAAACATTTTCATCAAAAATCAATTCAATCACTTTTAGAATATATACTCAATAATTTATTGCGTTCCACTTGATATCTACTTAACAGTTTGTTATTTTGTACTCTTATCTTGTTCTGGTGAAATAGAAAATCACCAACATAGAAGTACAAGAAGAAGTCCATTACTAACTGTCAAGTATATTCTAAAAGCTAATAAACATGTGCATTGTACATTATGGTGTGATTGAATGTATTTATTGTCTTTTTATCTCTTGGAGCGCTATGCCAGGGGGCTGGATATCTATGTCACCTAGTAAGACAAAGGTTTTATCATCTGTGACAAGAGATCATTGGTGAAAGTCCCAGACATTTGGGTGAATGTGTGTTTCATAAAATCTTCTACATTTCGTACCAACAAGATTGTCTTACCTGAAGAATGCCTTTCAGTTTACTATCCATAGTCAACTGGTTTCCAAACTTGATAACTCCGCATAATTCTATTTCAGTCGATAAATTCAGGAGCAACTGTTTGTAAGTGTTATTTGTGTTTTCAAACATTTCTATGCTGAGACCAACCACGAGCAAGGTCCCATCGTACATAAGACCATACAGGCATCCTGTGCTTTCGTCTGTATCTATTTTCGACAGCCTCTACATGAAACAAACAAAATTAAACGGCTTGTTATTGATGACGTGATAGGTTATGTTTACTTACCAATATTTACACAAAGGGGCCTTGCCAATTACTTCACAGCTTCGAGCGTGAGTCCATTAATATTTTAATAAATATTTATGGACCCTTTTTCTTAAGAAAAACCTGTACATTACCTCAATAACATAATTCGATATTTTGAGACGTGGTGACATTTCTGCAGATTTCTTTGCCTTTAAAAAAATAATATGTCAATCTCTTTGTCTGTCAAATTATAATATTCGTCGTATAGTCTTGACCTTAGTATGATATTCTTTCGTCCTAATGCAAGCACTTCACGTAGGTAGAGAAATATCTGTCAATTTTACTGGAACTACCTATAACCAACTCGCCACTTTGACTCAGGTAGGCATTATGCGATTTCCCTCTTATTTATTATACCTGAGACGCGCCTGTTTAGACCCAATATTGTATGTACAAAATAACCTTATGACGATCTATGGTTAGAAGATAGCGCCATTGCATACCTGGTTCAAGTTTTCCGCCACATTCCTCATTTAAAACTTCATAATATTCAGTTGCTTTTGAGTGGCAGCTGGTTTACTTAACTAATCATCTTTCATACATGGGACTACTACTTAAGTATTTATTTTTTATCGTTAACAGGCGTAATCAGTAGGTATCTTTTCCGGAATTACGTAGAGGTAGTGTCACGTTGGGTCACTTAATCTTGTGAGCACACATTGATCAGTTAGGTAGGTAAGTACTTATCTATCTTCGACGGCGGAGTAGGGCGGCGACGACGTCGTTTACGGTTTGTGCCGCATTCGCAAATACCCTCAACAAGACATTTGCTTACATTGCCCCGTGATGCTCGGTACAAATATAAAAAAAAAAAATACACTTCACGCCTTTAATCCCAAAGAGGGGTAGGCAGAGGCACTTGTACCCACGGTTCACCAAATATAAAATAACCATAATGCCAGTGCATATTTCATAAAATAAATGTTGTAGGTTGTTGTAAGCAGGATAGCTGGTAAGCCTCTTGCCACTACAGGTATTACAGTTGTAACATACGGCCCGAGTGGCAGTGGGCGGTACCGCGGTGACTCAACTACCGCCGTCACTATACCGAGATCCCACAGATGGCTCAGCTGTTAGGTCCTCACGGTCGTTTCGGGTCCCTGGCAATAACATGCGAGTGGTTACCGTGGAGTTTTAGTGGATTCAAGTACCCCACATAGTCCCCGCCAGCGGTTAGGTTATAACGGATTTTCCCACTATATACATATAAAAAAGGCCTGAATCCTCAGCGATGCATGGTCGATGGCGAGTTGAGAGCGCAAAGCATGAGCTGCCAAGCGCATAATGCCAGGGCAGTCGTTGAGAATACGAAGGCATGACGCGATCTAATCAAGTGCCTTTGTTTGACTGGACTGTAGGTTCTTACTTATGCATAAGTGTTGAGTAATACACAAGTAAGTTTTAGCTGTTATTTATTGCTTTCAACAGAGATACTAGCATCTATAACTTTTTGAACAAGTGCTGTCCTTTGCTTGGCTATTTTCAATACTTCTTCTTGGCATTCTGGTGTAAGGTTACTTCCTCCAAATTTATGTGTGCCGCACAGAACTCCATTATTATAACACACTATAAAATTGGCTCCAATCCCTCCACATATTTCCTCTTCATAAAGACTTGGATCTGCAATTACTATGTCCCTGTTGGAGACAATGAAATTGAAAAAAGACTATAGTTTTGACAAGTGGCAGATCCTATATTTCATAAAACATTTAATTCAAATTTAGACAAAACTTAAATGGTGAATAATAAGAATTTGTTAATGATGGAGTTTAGAAGTTACAGTTGTGAAGTTAGCCACTTTGTTGTAACGGGTTTAGAGATCTGTTTTCTTTTTGTCATATTATGTCAGTGGAATTTTTCCAAATTTATCAGCAAAATAACATTTTGTGTATCTTCAATACAAATAGAGAAGATGTTGACGTTTCAGTGTTGTGAACTTTAGCAATTTATACTTAACAACAAGACAAACAGTACATTTGCTATTAGAATGTATTTGACAGTATGTCAATGTAATAATTACTTCCTCGATTATCTCTGATTAGTGAGGTAATAATGTCAACACTGTCAATTAAAATTCACTGTAATAAAACTGTAGATACATGATTGAGTCATGTCAACAAGATTTTTAGCACAACTTACTTCTGGTTTAGCTTATACACAGCAAAACTGGTTGCAACAGGCAAGCCTTGTATTGGAAGGGGATGTCTCGTTTTTGCGTTAACTTTTATTTCTTCAGACTCTACATCATAGGTCACTTCTGGTAGCGTCACTGAAAAGAAGTTGAAGAGTAGTTTGGGGTCATTTTTACTCTATTAATTGGTGGCCAATAAATAGACAATATCCAATTAGTTTTTAAAGGACCGACATTTAAACTTAAACATGCAAAAATAGCCAAAGAATGATCTTTGGTTAATACCCGTTAATGGCTGTAATATCTGTTTTAAACTTTTAATATAATATCAAATTTGCTATAATGGCAAACGAAGATGAGCACTCTAGTTTTGTGTTCCTTGTTAATACAGTGAATGTATAGATAATACTGAATATCATGTCTGCAGTAGTCAAACCAAATAAATGGCATGTTACAGACAAAATCTAATTTGAAATGTTTATACTGATGTGACAGTCATTCTTGAGAGATTAAACTGAAACATTAGACTTTCTGGTGCCACATCAAAATACTTACAAGTTTTAAGGCTGGCCATTAAAGCAGTGATACATGCATCAACTAGACTTCCATCATTGTCTAAACACACCAGATCACAGTACACCACCCATGCTAGTTTGTCTGGTACTATGCATAGATCTTTCAAGTTCACACAATCTGAATTGCATATAATATCATTCACTAAGTTACTTGTGACCTGAGCATGATCAGATGGAGGGCCAGGTCTGTACTTTGAAGAACATAGTGGTGGTAGTTCAACATTTACAACTAGGAAACCCAAATCTTGTTCCTCTGCTTTTGGTGTAGCTAATTCCTGCAATAAGAGGACAATATGGATCATCATCGACATTGTACCATAGGGGACACAATATGATAAGTTAGAGAACTAATAGCCGTTTTCAGAGACTACTCATCTTCTAATATGCATATATCAAAGTAAGCTCACCAACTTTATTCCACAAACTACAGTGGTATTTCCACATTTAACAACGGCTGAAGAATCTGCAGTTTTAAGAGAATCCACATTCAACTTTATATTCCTGGATTCGTCAAAGTTACGACCATCTGGACGAACATTTCTGAACAGATAATCATTGAAGTACTTCACAGGATGTATCAATCTGTAACAACGGAATTTAAAAATTTAAGTAAGGATACTACTTTACTAAATATAATGAGAAAATAACACTAATTAGTTTCTTTACTTGTAAATTTCAGCCATTTTCTGATGAAAAAATGAATTGAATTGAAATAGACGAAATTAATCAAAAACTTGCTCGGTTAGAAAACAACAACAAATAAAAATATAACCTCAAAACCAGTCTCCACTCTCCAGCATTGCTTTTTTTCAATGTGTGTATGTAGCTAGGACGCAAAATTTTTTAGCCAAAAAAATATGTACGACGGTATTGACGGTGTACGGTATAGTTAAAAACTTTTTAAAGTCTGTTACGGTTTTTGTGTTTACCGTACACATTTCATGGTTTTTTTATATTGCCAAGATCCATATCCTGTTCATAATATATTATAATACACTGAATATGTCACAGAGCTTTCAAATTCAGTTTAATGCATTTTACAGTTACAAAATACCTGAACATACAATCAGGCATACATAAACATTTTGGTCTTAGCAATATTCATAAACAAATATGTCAATTTGACATTTTTGACGTTTGACGATCTCTTTTTGTGTCGCTTTCGGCAAAACGAAACGCGAAGGTGTGTTTTTTGGAAATATATCCATTGAAATCAAGAAATTTATAACTCCATTTTTGCTAGAATTAATGTTTTCCAAAACAGTTTAGTGCTGGGTGTTGTGTCACGCTTATATTTAAGTATTTCCTCTCTTTTGATTTCAGAAATAAAATGGCTAAACCTAAGGGAGAGAGGAAAGGCAAATCTGCCATCAATGAAGTTGTAACTCGTGAATACACAGTTAACTTACACAAACGCCTTCATGGAGTTGGCTTTAAGAGGCGTGCTCCCCGCGCTATCAAGGAAATTAGAAAATTCGCCGAAAAACAAATGGGCACCCCTGATGTCCGAGTTGACACTCGTCTGAACAAATACCTCTGGTCCAAGGGAGTCAAGTAAGTAAATTCCAGATCCTCTAATATATATGAGTTAACTGCTGCAGTAGTACCTACGTCTGTTAGGTTTTCTAATGATTTGTTTACAAAATCAAAACATAACCTCTTTTGTTTTTTAAGACTAATTATGTCTCTGTATCGCCTAGGTCATCCATCTAAGCGGTCTATTATGTAGGTATCACGGGAACACGATATTACAGTTATATTGAAAAGTGCCAACTATGTTATTCGGTTTCAAAATAATGCTAACCTGTAAGTCTAGGCGTCCATCAGGCAGTAATGAAAGACCAGAAAGTTTTCAATGGTTTGAACAGAATTAATATCAAGGTCAGATTACATTTTTTTTTGTGATCAGTTTTATATTAATTTAGCTTTTACTTTTCACAATGGAATATTTTAGGAATGGGAAACCAATATTGTATAGTATGATTTAGTTTTTTACAGGCCAAACAGTGAGGAAATTTTGCACATAGGCCTATAGAAATTAATGTAAGAAACTTACTTTCAAACTATTTGTTACTGTTCCTCTGGTACTTATAGTTGGCATCATCCAAGAAGCAAATTCTGACACATTGAGAATGCCATGTAATTTTTTGTAAATGAATAAAGATGCATTGTTTCTATTGTGCAGTTATATGTAAAAAATATATTTGATAAGCTCTGTTGCTAGTCACTATGCATGGTAACAATAATGTCTTGTGGAAACATTGCATGCAATTGCCCATAAAACATAATACAAAGTCAGTTAATTGATGGTACCAATATCACACTAAGTTGCCTTTCGGGGCTTGGTACCTACTTATCAAAGAGCCTTTTTCCCTGGGAACCTACTTAACATTCTCCCAATTTCCCAAATTGCCTACTTATCAAATATCCTACTTCGCAAAGTGACTACTTTCCTAAATACAGTCAAGAAAATAAAAATACAAAAAATGCATTTAAAAAAAACTGATATTTTTATTTAAATTGCGCAACTGATATCACATATTGCTCAAACAAAAAAAAAAAAAACACAAATTGTAATAACTTAAATATTAAAACATCAAATCACTTATGTACCTAGTCTGTGAAATGCACTCTCATGTATATTGCAGACTGTAAGTACTGCATAACAGTTATTTCTCCTAACCGTAATTCTTGCAACTTTACTTTTAATTTTCTGTCATATTGAATATTGCATATTCTGCAATTATTCTTTATTCTTTAAACCCTTAATTAAACTTAGTAAAAATCTAAGAATATATTTCATGTTGACTGTACAATTTTGAATCAGCGATGCTCTGCAAAGTAGGATATTTGAAAAGTAGGCAATTTGGGAAATTGAGAGAATGTTAAGTCGGTTCCCAGCGAAAAAGACTCTTTATAAGTAAGTACCAAACCCCGAAAGGATAAATTGATTCTAAAATAAAGTGAATCTAGTTAATATTCTACAACAATACCAGTTAGAGTAGACATGGGATTTACAAATCAACTTGTCAGAATTTGCTTCTTATGTGATGCCAACTAGAAGAACTAAGGTCCATATTCTGAGAGCTTGATATTAGTTTGTGCAAGGAATGGTTATTTTTATGTACAGAACTCAATATTAAAATATTCTATATACCACATCTGATTTAGTTGCTGTGTAGGTACAAGTGTAGTGCAATATAGGTTATGAGCACTTTCCTCAGTAACCCTTATTATTATTACAAATTATAGGTATCAAAAAGATGTCTTTCTCTAAAATTTGTTATTCAGAACTTTATTCATCCATACAATACTGAGAAAACATCAACTGCAACAAGAATCCATTAGAATGTTTTTGCACCAAGTTATAATTATTTTTTTTGTTTTTCCAGGAATGTACCTTTCCGCGTCCGAGTCAGGTTATCCAGGAGGCGAAATGATGATGAGGACTCTGCCCACAAGCTGTTCACACTCGTCACCTATGTTGCTGTAGCATCTATCAAGGGTCTCCAGACGGAGAATGTTGACGCTACTGAAGATTAAACCCTAAGTTTACTGTAACATCTTGTTTTATTTTAATGTAATTGGGAAGTCATCTGGGTGATGATAGTAGGTGTTCAAACTAACTTTAATAATGCACAAGTGTGTGAAAATGTTTTCTAGAAGAATAAAATTAAAATGATTTCTGAATCTCTAGAAAGACACATCTATGGTAATAAACAACATTCCTCAAAGAACTTCATGGCAAAACGAAATTAAAAATTTATATACAGGGTGGCTCATTCAAATCGGTCAGTATGGGAAAGTATAAAACTATAAGACGTAAGAAGTTATAATCTTAGGAACCATGTTATCCATTTTTATAACAAGAAAATCTGCATACTTTTATTAAAAAAAAAGTTCTAAAATTGTATTAAAAAACAGTGGCCACTTCCAAGTACTAAAATAAATGAAAGTATGTGAAAACAATACATTGTATTCATTTTAGACATTGTTTCATAGAAACAATTACTAAGACCTATGGAATCAATCTCTAAATAGAAAAAGTGTCAGTTTTTTCTCTCAAAACAACCAGGTTAGATACCAGTGCTGTGTACAGGTTATTTTTTAAATGTATGTATGCAGATTTTCTTTTAATCAAAATCGATGACATGGTTCCTAAGAATAAATCGTCATGTTATAGTTTCAAACTTTCCCATACTGACTGATTTGAATGAGCCACCTGAGGTATACTTTGTACAAAGTGCCAATCAGCAGATTGTATGTTTGTATGGAGAACATAATTTCTTTTTTTGTATTTCAGGGTTCCCTGAGGAAAGTACTTTGTTATCATGGCCTGAGTGACTTTGTCGAGTTTTGTTCATAATTGAGGAGGTTAGAATCAAAACATATTAATTTGCTGCCCTAAGGGTTTCTGTACATTTTCAAATATATAACTTCACTACCGTGTACTATTTTTAAAATTGTTTTTGAGAAATAATACAAGGGAATGGATTATTTATGTTTTTCTTCTGAAAGGGCCTAAGAGTAGTATAAGTTTTCCTATTTTTTTTCATCAAATTTGGTTACACCTAAATTAATACGTTTTGATCCTAACCTCCTCAATTGGTAATTTAATGTATAAAACAAGTTTCTGCCACTTATTTTATAGTTATTTCAATCTCGGCGTTGTCTTATATACTAGTGATTTTGAAATTATGTATTTGAAAAAAAAAACAGTATTCAAAATGGCGAAATCATAATGTTTTTAGAGGTATTCTTTAGGTAGATTTATTTGCGCTATAACTCATCTGGGTACTGAATACTATTCAGTTAATAGTGAGCTGGCCACAGAGGACTACACGCATTTGGCGGTCAAAAAGACCGCCATTAAGTGAGCAAATATTTGTGTTGTATATCATACACGCTACAATTTGGGTGTGTTTTACACAGATAGAGATTTCACATTCTGGGTGTGTTCCCATTTGTCACACCCGTTACAAACTGGGAAGACATTTTTTCCCAGTGGGAAATCAGCACATTCTGGGAAACCACTTTGGAGAATTTATCCTAAGCTACTTTTACCTAAAAGGGTAAATTCCCGAACAATTTAACAATATTGTTTGGCATACATATGTATTGGAATAAACAGTTCTGTTGAGATTATTGTAGAAAGGGGAAAGTGCTCACACACTTCCGGTGGTTGTGCGACTTTAAGGGGTGAGTAGAAACTCATTGCGGATAGAAACTCAGCGAGTAGAAACTCATTGTGTCGCGATTTAGCTTAGTAATGCGACTTAGCGGTATTGCAAAATATTTGAAATAAGTTACTTAACGGCAAATAATATTTTTTTATTTTAAAATAGAGAAATCTTTCTTAGACAGAAAGATAGAGCTTTTTTTCTGATTACGATGGCATTAAAAAGTGAAAATCAACCTCATGGCGCTTAGTGACGTTTTAGTTAATGGACGGCAGTACTGTACAAATTACTGCTACCAACTGAATGTAGCAGACAAGGCGACCATCGCGGGATGCTCTCAGAACATCTTAGCGAAGGTCGCAATGTTAGAACTGTTACTGGCAGATGCGGAGCTCGGTAGGGCAGCTGCAGAGAAGAAGGTGGTCAAACTGGAAACCTTTTTTGAAACTGTCTCCTTTTCTGTTATATATTAACGACTTACCAGCAGAAGAAGGTGCGGACGATTTATCCATTTTAACTAAATGTAAAAATAGTACCAACCTATCACAAAAAATAACCGTAATATTAAATGTAATCACACACTGGCTTAGTGAACATAATCTCCAACTCAACTATCCGAAAACTAAAATCTATGATCTACCACCCATATCAAAAACTAAAGTTTAGAATATACATTTCAGTACAATAATTTTAATATAAGTAGGTATTGGTTATGTGCAAAGCGAGTAGTGGCAGAGAGATAACGACCGCAGCGCACAACACGGCAGAAATTGGAAACAAATGCGGATGATCACAGCTGTCAAGTGTTGATTGCAGTACAAAATCAAAGCAAAGAAATGGGCCACATGACTGTTGTTGCGTTGTTAACTTTTTAATGTATTGCGTTCATACATGCTCGGCTAATACTAATTTATTGCATTTTATCTCAGTTTGTGGTTGGAAACTAGTATTATGTGTAATAGTTTCAAACCCGGTTTTTATTATTATATTAATTTTACAAACTATTAAATAAATTTCACTTACTTATATAATATTGTCAACAATACATACCTACTATTTTAATCTTAGGTTTTATTTATATTTGCAAAGAAAACAAACAATGTTTACATTGGTATTATTTGACAGCTTCCGCAAATGTTGTAAACGCTACGCGTCGCCACCGTCGCGCACATAGCCATATCCTAGGTTACGTTGCATAAAAACCTAAATTGGAAACAACACAACTAAATTATGCTCAAAAATATCTAAATTTACCTACTTTGAACGCTTGCGTTTTCTAATCGCTGGCATACAGCTCGAAGAACATAGTAATATGAAGCCTGTTAACGACTGAAGACGCGACGAGAACCCGACGCGAAGTCTCCGTAATGTGGTCGTCATCCCCCAGAAGGGGGAGAGTTGGTAACAACAGGGACGGACAAAGATAATTTGTATGGAATCAAGGAAACGTGTGCGTTGAAAAGAGGCAAAAGCAAGTAGACGCGCACGTCTCCAGAGAATGGCCCGTACGCCGAGAGGCAGGTAGGGCTTCGGTGGTGGTGGGTTTATCCCTGAATTATTGTATACATTATTTTTTTATAGTATGGCAGGATCAAATCTACCCTACGGTGGCTCTTGTAGGTTGGATGACCAGTATGAGCCAAACAAATTGGTTCATAATTTTGGAAAATATATTTTAAATCTTCATGTCAAAAATACCCTTTACTCTCAGTAGATCCATTGCCAAGATCCATTATGTAATTTATGTATCTAGTGAGATATATTATTTCTGTAAAATTTACATTATGGATCATCATTTCTGACGGACTTTACTACGGGAACCCCTAGCCTAAACTTATTTTCTGACTATTCGATTATTATTAATTATACTAGCTTTCCGCCCGCCGCTTCGCCTGCGTGTACTTCGGTATTATATTGCGGTATAAAGGAATATTGTTTCCCCTCGGGAATATTAAATTTTCCGGGATAAAAAGTACCCGTAATTTAAACCGGACTTCTAACTATACGTCTGCAAATTTCAAAGCAATCGGTTCAGTAGTTACGGCGTGAAAGCGGAACAAACAAACAAACTCACTTTCCCATTTATAATATTAGTAAGATTGTATAATACTATTAAACTTTTTATAAAAAAAAATCCAATTTTTTACCTTTAATTAAACCTGAGAATACCTTTTTTGAAGTAAGTCTTTAAAATTATTTTGTTTTTAAATCTTTGAAAATGTCAGGCAGTAAATCGGCAGATTATAAATAGTATTTCTACGTTTTGTTAGGCTTCTATCTAGAATATCGAAAAAAAGGGCCAAACAAAAAATGCAATAAATGTACTGTTTTATTTGGTTTACTGGCAAAAAGATTGGGTAACGCTATTTTTCATATGACCTGGGAATGTTTGGCCGTTTTTTTTCGATATTATATCAAGAAGCCTAACGTGTTCTACCTTTATGAATAGCTAGTAAAAGCGTAGATGTTTTGTTCTGTCTGCCGATCTACTGTCATACTTAAGTTTTAAACATTTTTCAAAAGAAAAATATTTTTTTGTTCAAATTGACTAGTACAACAACGTTTCTAACACCATTGCTCGGGGTCCTATTACACATAGTATACCTACTACAAATATTCATGCAAGACGTTAATTTCCCTTGTTGCGTTAAATCTAAAAATAGTTGCCTTGTATTTTCAGTGTTTACTACCTAATAGAAACCCTGTTTAACTTGCCTTGCAAAAACCGGTAGTGTTACGCTCTGACTGTACTTCGCCAATTCTACGATTCTGGAGATTTGTACCAAATAAGTAGATGTTGCATTTCTGCTTCTGTTCAATATGTCTGATTAGTGTGATATGTTGTCTGGAACTAGGGCAAAATAGGGCCGGCTTAAGGTACTGATACACATGCTAGTAGGTAGCATGCTTTTGCAACAATTCCCGTAATATTAATGTTCTTATTACGAGTCGAAGCTTTGATATATTTGACGTCTTGGTGGCTACTTACCGTAATAGCCCCTTTACCTTTAACTTCGTTGATCGGTTTCAGTAAGTAGTTTAACCCTTTCACCGCCAATGTCTTATAAATCAGACACATTGGACAAGTAATTTTGAAGTTTATGATTATTAGAGCAGAACTCAAAATCGTCAAAACCAAATTAATCTTCCGGCGGTCAAAAGGTTAAAGTAGTTAAGTCTGCTGCCTTTTGACAATGGCAAATGGTGTAGGTATGCTTAATACCGCCAAAGTACCTAGGTACTTACGTACTTTTTTCGCGCAAGATGCAAGGGCCGACCATCCTATATCGTTTACAAGTTTCGTCAAAAAAAAGCTGAATCCGTACTCTGTCAACCAGATTGAAAATTCCTTTGTGCAGGTAGGTAAGTACATAGAGACCACACATGTTTTTTAATTTTTTTTTATTTGTACAAACGCGTGTATTTTATGTTCGGAGCGTTTATGTTCTTGCATCGGAATTACCGCAGGTGTCTAAGTATATGTGCATTTAATGCACCAAAATCAAAGTACCTGAGTAAGTTGCAGTGTCAAATTTAATAATAAAATATACTTCACGCCTTTTAATCCCAAAGCGGGGTAGGAAGAGAACTTGCTAAAGCAAAAGCCCATCGCCCCTATAGGGTTCACACACCTTGTGGTATGCGTGTTTCATGACGATGTTGTCCTTCACCGTACAAGGCGTTGCGATGCGTACATATGTTCTAAAAAAAAAGAGTCCCATTGGCACACGTCAAGTAGTCGGACTCGAACCCGCTTCCGATTACAAGTCAAGCATCCGACCAACTGGACCACAGACGCTTTACTTAACTAATGATTATTATCTACTAGTGGGCGTCCCCCGATTTCATTCGCGTAGTTTCAGTATGTCATACAAACTATAGCACCCTCTAAACTGCACTAAGTCCCCACCAATTTTCTGCCTAATCGGTTGAATAGTTCTTGAGTTATAAGTGTTGTAACAAACCCGTCTTTTTTAATGAAACGCGCACAGACATTATAACTCAATATTGTTCACCGGGTGTATAGGCGCGAAAATAACCAAAGACAAGCTCGAGCTTACCTTTGCTATTTTACTCGACGTTTCGACGCAGTTGCATGCGTCGTGGTCACGAGATGGCTATGTGCAAAGCGAGTAGTGGCAGAGAGATAACGACCGCAGCGCACAACACGGCAGAAATCGGAAACAAATGCGGATGATCAGCTGTCAAGTGTTGATTGCAGTACAAAATCAAAGCAAAGAAATGGGCCATGACTGTTGTTGCGTTGTAAAATTTTAACGTGTTGCGTTCTTACAAGCTCGGCTAATACTCATTTATTGCATTTTATCTCAGTTTGTGGTTGGAAACTAATATTATGTGTAATAGCTTCAAACCCGGTTTTTATTATTATATAAATTTTACAAACTACATATTGAATAAATTTCAATTATATAAAATATTGTCAACAATACTATTTTAATCTTTGGTTTTATTTATATTTGCAAAGGAAACTAACAATGTTTACATTATTATTACTTGACAGCTTCCGCAAATGTTGTAAACGCTACGCGTCGCCACCGTCGCGCACATAGCCAATAGACCCTGTGAACAATATTGAGTTAAACCCGTCTTTGTTTTATATTTATACTTAGATTGTTAAGGCCTCTCTCATCCGTAGGTATTCAGTGAGGTAATGTTTCTTAGCCTAGAAATGATCAAATTAGATAATATCCTATCTTAATCTTTGTAAATAAGTATTCGGGTTATTTACAACGTTTTTAATTTAGATTCAATCTGATAACGGTTGTTGATGGGACGCGTCCGTAGGCTGTCATTTCGCGCGCCCGAGGAAATGAAGCCTTGGGAGCTTCTACCTAGATAGGATGAAATGGGTAGGTAGTAGGTAGGTACTGTTAACGGAGATGTTCGATTAAAGCATAATTAATGTCAAGTTTGAATCGAATATCGACTCTATTGCCTTGCCTTACACTTCATCATGTTCAATATATTTAGCTATTTGGTCTGAAATCGGAATCTAGAAGTTATTAGTCATAGGAACATAGTAGGAGGGTAAAGTTACGGTGGGCTAAGAAAGTAGTGTATCAGTTTTTTATGACAGTTTCGTTGTCACTAAAACATCAATAAGGTAGAGTTGTTATTTTATTTAATAAGTACTTTATTGTATACTGGGTGGACTGAATACTAAAGTAAGTATTCTCTACTAGTTATATTATGACAAGTGAAGAATTAACCTAAAATATATGGAAAATTATTTGTTTCTGGATCCAAACTGTCACTTTTACTACTAATTTGACAGTTTGGATCCAAATATACCCTGCTACGCAGTAAGGGACAGAAAATGTCGTCTCTTACTCTTTCACTCGTGCATGTTTTTCATATCGTTGTCTCGTTTTATTCTAAACGTCAGTTTAGGATTGCAAGTCTAGTTGTTTTTGGTCTGAGGGTAGAGCAGATTCTTGGCCGACTGTACATTTATAGCAAAGTTAACTGGTGTTCTGAAAATTGCCACGAAACTTGGGACTACGACTCTCTAGGTATAAATGTAATACCTAGACAGTCGTATTTATAATAAATCGGAGAGTGAGTTTGTTTGTTCCGCTTTCACGCCGTAACTACTGAACCGATTGCTTTTAATTTTATGAGACGTAAGGATAGAAGTCCGGATTATATAATAGGGTACTTTTTATCTCGGAAAAAGTGATATTCCCGAGGGAAAACAAAAATAGTGTATGCTTGATGGATGTATATTGGAGATGGCGCTGTGTGTTAAGTCAACGGAAAACGAATAGTTGTCCTTATACCGTAATATAAACGAAATCCACGCGGGCGAAGCCGCGAGCGGAAAGCTAGTAGAATATAATTAGTAATTAGAAAAAAGTTGTGTGGTTTTACGAAACCACGGTAAAAGTGAAACTCCCTACTCCGCGACCGACCGTCACGCGACATGCAACACACAGACGAAAAGTTTGAGACGATGTAACAAAAGTTTCACTTTAAAAGTTGTAACTTTCGGTTATTTTTCGTGGTTATAGTCAGCGTCATCTAAGAAGCAAATTCTGACACATTGCTTATTCCATGTTCCTACAATTTTTAGACTACAATGTGTGACTGACAACCAAATCTATGTCTATGACATTTGTATCTCAGCGTTGGACGTCCTATGGCTTCTTAGTTCGTTGTCATTAATTAATAGAGATGTGATATTTTTTTGTTCATGACTCGAAGTGACAACGTTTAGGTTATGCAGTTATATGTAACAGTGGCGTGCACTGGCTTTTACGACAAGTTAGGCAGTAATCCCCAAGGATTGACACCTATATATAGGTAACTTGTCTTTACGAAACACAGGTACCTACCTACCTATCTACTCACCCACAAAACACAGGACCTTCGTTAGCCCATGTCGTGAGTACAACAAAAAAGGATCTAGCAATAACTCTATTATTAGGTTGGGTAGCCAAAATACTAAGGTAGGCAATGTCTTTTTGCCTATATGGTGTGCACGCTACTGATATGTAAAATAAATATAATAAGCTCTGCAGCACGTATTATGCTGCTAGCAAGTATTTGTTGACTATAAAACCTATGTTTCATCTTGTCGAAACATTGAATGCATTTTCTGTTGCTCAAGAAACATTTATGACGACTGAAATCGATGGTACTAAAACATCACTCATAAATCGATTCTGAACTAATTCGAATCTTTACAATATTGTACAGCATGTTAATCGATCTGTCAGAATATGCTTCTTACATGACGCCGACTATAGTTTCGTACTATCTACTATTCTACCTATTCTACAGTAGAATAGTAGATAGTAAGAGAGAAGAACGTAATTATCGCCCCGATACACTATAAATTTGCCATCTTTGACAGGGAAACCTATCTACCTATATAATATAGGTAGATGTAGGTGTCTACTCTTGATCCTGTTCGAATCCATAACCCATTAAGTATTAGTAATGTGTCATATGCCATTGGAAAGGGTTTCAATAATGGATTTGTCACTGCTAATGGAAGCGCACCGCAGCATCTTAGCGCTGCGGTTGTGTGTAATCTTCACCGAAGACCACGGTTTCCTATCTGATGTGTCTCTGAGGGTACAGTTAACGTCATAATTCAGTATGTAAGATAGGTATTATACAAGCAACGATGTTAATACAACAGAGGATAACGAGGCAAATACGTGAGTAGGTACAGTCAACGACGTTCGGAACGATACACATCCGGTTTTCGATACGATCCCTTGATCAGTATCTCCATAAGTAGTTTCTAAGGAAAATATTGTGAAATAAAAGAAATAAAACATCAGGCAGGATGGTGGTCAAATGCTTGTTCATAGTGATAAAAAAAAGATAGGTAGGTAACATATTCCAGTTGCAGTTTGAAAAGCGACGGAAGTGTATCGCTCCGATTGTCATGTTGGTTATATCTCTGTGTTGGGTATACCTACCTAATACGTCAAATACTTAGTAGGTACCTATAACTAGTATTTTGAGTTTGGCTATTTCAAAGCTCTCTGGATTCTAATTTTTTTTTTCTACTAATAATGTACTTATATTCATTTACAAAGAAAATTATACAGACAATTTAAAGAAGTTAAAGAAATAAAAATAAAATTATACTAAGCTTACACATTCAAAACTTAACCTAGAAATTCAAACCCACATACAATTATTAATAAAATTACTATTTACCTACTTATATGTTAAAAACACTCCCCAAGCCTTCCTCACGCGGCAGAGTCCCAAAAACACTCAAGGCGTTCCCTCGCTGGATGGCCAGACTTATCATCTGCGCGAGATAGGAGCCCGCTCTAGGATTGCCTGTGTGCTCTATCCAGCGCCCAGCCAACTGTCTGAAAAAAGCACGCGCCTCCGGTCCCCAAGGACCCAACGTCTCCACACCAAAAGGAACGAAAATGTATCCCGCTGGTAAGCAGGCAAACTTCCTTCTCTTGTTCCTTTTTTCATAAATAAACGTCATCTCTACAAAATATTGATAATTTCAGGTATTAAAAAAACGGAAGTGTTACGTTTCGACATTATTTGACTGAAAATCTATATATAATATATATATAACAAAGACGGGTGTGTTACAACACTTATAACTCAAGAACGATTCAATCGATTATCCAGAAAATTGGTGGGGACAACATAGGATGTTTTTTATCTCGTTCCTGTGGGACTTAGTGCAGTATAGAGGGTGCTATAATCTGTATGACATACTGAAACTACGCTAATGAAATTTCACTTGCACACTCACAGTAGTACACAAATAATGCACTGTTACTACTATAGATATCTTCCTACTAGAGGTCAGGGAATATTCCTTTAGGACGTCGAGCGGTCGTGGATCCTATATTGAAGTTAGCTTTGGATTCTAGGTCATACTTACCTACCTACTACCTAATACTTTGGCACGTTTACAATTATACACGTAGACGATTCTGAGGAGGCTGATCCAGCGACTAGTGCTAACCTACCTTTCAGCAGAGCAGGGAAATACAGACTTACACCAGTTTCCATTAATCGGTGTAGCAGGTTAAAAAAAATTAAAAGACACATTGTAACCAAAAAAATAAATAAATAAATACACTTCACGCCTTTAATCCCAAAGAGGGGTAGGCAGAGGCACTTGCGCAAGCGCAGTACCACAGTTCACCAAGCGTATTTGACCCAAACGTTACAGGGGGTGAGCCCATCGCCGTTATAGGGTTCACACACCTTGTGGTGTGCGGGTTTCATCACGATGTTGTCCTTCACCGTACGAGCGTTGCATTGCGTACATATGCTCTGAAAAAGAGTCCCATTGGTACACGTCCAGTAGCCGGACTCGAACCCGGGACCTCCCGGTTACAAGTCAAGTGTCCGACCAACTGGACCACAGACGCTCTGTAACCATTGGATTAAAAGGCGTGAAGTGTATTTTTTTTTATTGTAACCACCAAGATTAGAATGGTTACAATGGGTCGGAAATAAGCATTGAGCTCTGAACTTTAGTCCAACTTGCTCGATGCCCAGTAGGTAGTAGAAATAGAAACAGATACCCAGGTATCTAGCCTAGTTTAAGCTCACTAAGAATACTAATGATGTAATACCTATTAAGCTTGGTGGAAACGCTACTAAGTCTGATAGAGGCGATAGCAGAAACGTTGCAATCTCGTCACATAATCGGATTTCACTCGAATCGGTTAAGCCAAGTAAATGAATGTCGATATGCTATTCGCCACCATTGCTAGGCAGCTCTACGAATATACTCGCTTAAAATCAGTGATGGCCTATTACTCAATCAATTATAATACTTACCTACATAAAACGTCTTAAGTAGGTACTGCGTGTAAAAGAACCCGGACAATGGTCTTAATAAAGCTGTTGTGCTCGTCCTAATGAACAACTTTTAATATGTGACAATGCTGGGAAATAAAACAACAAAAAACATTTAATTTTTTTATCACTAGGGTGACGATATTTTGTATGGAGACGGCAATGTTTTATTCGTTTCCCTGCATTTTCGCCTTAGTAAAAGTTGTTCATACTGTCGAGGCCAACATCGTTTATAGGACCATTGCTCGAGGTCCTTTTACACGTAATATACTTAAACTTTCCAAAGCTTTTCTTCAACTCTCTCGTATTTTTTTTATTTTCATGATTGCCTGGGAAAGACTGTCTCTGGCATGAGTCCAATACCTAGCACATTTACTGATTTCAAAATCATATTATCTGCTTTTAGTGTGGTAAATACCTGATTATATTTTACTAGGTACATTTGAAAAACTTATTGGACATAACCTATCCTAACTAATTACGACTTTGACGTTTATGTAGAGATTACTGAGTGCATTTCAGAAGGTATTCAATGCACCGCAAGGAAAAGAAAAACGACTTTACGTATTAAACTTATCAAACGACTTCACGTGTTAAAGCACGATTAACTTATCGAGTTTGTAAATAAAATTTCTTTTTCGTTGTACAGAAAATAGTATTTCAGGATCACACGGAAGAAAATTATACAAGTTGGTACACGTGTAAATTGTTAGGTTTCACTTGGGTACTATTTACCTAGGTATATAAGTTCATCTAACTTTTAAAGAAACCTTTTGAAGTGATGTATTGAGAGACTTCGTATTATTTAGGATCATTGAACATCGACGGCCAGAAATGAAAACTAATGAACTGTAAGTAGTAGGCGGGAGTATTTTAATGCCGTACTCCAGTACGGCATTGAACTTGGGATTGAACTTTCATATCGATTGAACATCTTGGAACGTGTGTAAGATCATAAATGTACACATGGAAGCACAATAAATGAATATGAATAATAGGAATAGCATACGACACTATGACGTCAGGAGGCCAAAGTAAAGGCCATCAACGTCTGTTTTATTTTTAAAGTAAGAATTGTTATGAAGAAATGAATTTTCTCTTAAGGACATTCTTAATCTTTCTAAGTACCTCAGTACCTAGGTACAATATTTTAAACTAACTTATTTTGCTGTTATCTTGATAAATACGTATTCTAGAAAAAACTTAATACCTGCGTAACTACATCGTTCGTTAGCTAAAGACCCAAATCAGCTGTCCAAATTTCGTAACTAAATTTAGGAATTCGCTATTTGTTATTATTAGCTATTCGGTTTAAATGTACACAAATGTGTTGGGTGTATTACGCCACGCGTGGGCCTATTCAGTAAACTTATTATGTTAACCCGTTCCATACAAAATAAGTTTTATTGTCATCAAGTCGACGGGATGAATGATCTCCGTAATGTGACGATCCGTAATACGTCGACGATGAGGAACACATATTATTCAACGTTCGTGGACATTTTAAAGTCAAGAAACTGAGAGATACATCTGTCACCATAACAAATTTCTCATCACATAGGTAGATACACATGTCTCCCAGAGGAAGAAGAAGAGAAGGAGGAGAGGAAGCGTTATCTCCACTTGCTACGATCCTGACATACCTCAGCATACCTTTCATATCGAATCTATGACACGATTCCTACGAGCAGTGAATATAATTATTTCGTGATTCTATTTTCACAAATTAACGATATTTAAAAAATCCTAAGACCCAATTAAAATACTCTTTCTTTAATTTTCAATCCTCATCAGAAATATGTATATATGTAGTTTTTATCATTTAGAGTCACATATTTCTTGAGAAATTTAACAAAATGTAAAATAGCGTCTTAGACGCGAAACACGGCTGTAAGAAAAAAGGTTCTTGCTAATTTTTTTTAATTTGTCTTAGGTATGTCGGTTAATCAGGTCTTTTAATAGGACTTCAATCAATAAGTCTCTCAGAAAAAAGTGTCTTTGAGTAGCAGTTTTAATAATTAAGACGAAATATTGTAATAACTTAGGATGGATGAAGGATAGCGGAAGGTGACATGTAAAGTACCTACTCGAAATCGGAGATTTTTTGCTGTCAAATATTGGTCAAATAAGTATTTATTTTTCCTAAAAATTACCTTTTTCCGTAGAAGTACAAAAAAAAACAATAACAAATTGTTCTTTTTGCGTGGAGATACGAACCTCATGCATATATAAAATTATTATTAAAAATAAAAAAAAACTTCGAGGATTTTTTTAATACATTTTAAAAGCCAGAACTCTGAATATCCTATCAATCAAAGACGTTTTATTACGATACATGCAGCCGTTTGGGAATTGTGGTTTTTGGACGGAACGGAATCGGAATTCCGAGATAAAGTTAGCCTAAATGTTATTCCAGTGTATAAGGTATCTGCGTACCAAATTTCGTCAAAACCTGTCCAGTAGGCAGACAGACAGATTTTTTTCCCAAAAATATGAAATTCGACTTCTGTAACGGCAAATACAAAAAACAACACCGGTTTTTTTCATAAAAAGAATCGAGGTATAATTTTGGACCCTGAACAGATTTATTATAAGTATAGATTAAAAATAATCTATTTCTATAAGTATATTATTTTAAATTCTCGCACCAAAATAATGGTATTGTGTAGGGGGCATGTGACCTTTGTTTAAATTATATGCAGAGATATTTTTCCAAAATAGTAGCGCTCACTTCTACATTACTTTGCTTCGTACAATATCTGATTATTTGATATCCTTGTAGGTGTTTTTCGAGAACTTTTAGTATAAGTGTTTTACGAGGACTTTTATTTTTCTTTGATGTTTAGGCAACTATAAACAAACAGCTGCCATGTTGTTATCAGCAAAGTATTTTTTTTAGGTAGGTCCTCAATGAGATAGACACAGACGTATAATCATTGCAGCCGTATTAACGCTTTTGGCCTTATAGAAAATTCCGATTTTCATTGTGAAAATTATGAATAAAAAACATAACGCAGCGAAAAGAAAAAATACGGGCATTGTATTTTTTTATTTTCATATGCAATATTAAAAAAAAAAAAAAACGTTTTTTGTTATTATACATTCAACTTTATTCGTGGAAATCGAAATATTCACACTGAAGGAGTAGATACCTACATCCCTCTTGTAAGCAAGATTTATACTGTTTTAAGGGCGCATTTGTCCCTCGTTTGCCTTTAGGTAAAAATACTAGAGGATTGTCCTCTGTCTCCGGTAATGCGGTAACCGTTCTTTAGTAATATGAACTAAAATACCTCTTAATGTGTACGTTATAAGAGCACAAGTGCTATGTTGCTTAAACTGTTTACCTCGTCTTGACCATGTTTTCTGAGGGACTTATGAACGTTAACGTTTTGAAGTTCAGTTGTAATGCCGTTGTTTCAAACGGGCCTTTGTAATGCAAAGGTTGAAGTTGTATTGGTCAAATGAATATTTTGCTTGAGGTCGTGGCAGAGTAACTTCTGGGTGGTAATTTATGACTATGCCTAAGGGTTTACGCATATTGTCCCAGTGGCCTTGTCTCTCTTGTTATTATAAAGAGAAGTAAAGTTTGAACATTCTGTTGTAGGAGCTGTATTAATAAACCAATTGAGGGATTTAGAACAATATTAAAGATGATACAGGTGAGTTGATTGTTTTTCCATAATCTTCATTCAGGAAAATTCTTTGTCACACACATAGAAAGTCGCCATAGGAAGTCGCTATTGTACCCCGTGTGTTGGAAGAAATACACCTTTTAAACCTTCCCTGTACTTCCCCGTGTAATTCAAGACCAAAATTAGCGAAATCAGTCCAGCCGTTCTCGAGTTTTAGCGAGATTAACGAACATCAATACATGTTTATATACACACATCAAAAGTGTCTAGGGATCAATAACATTTTTAGCTCTAAAAAATCTAATTTATTTAAATCAAATCTAATCTTCTGAATTGGTCTCCTACCTAATTCAACATGCCTGTATCAATGACTTATCACCACATTTTGAATGAATTCAGTTTTGTAAAATATATTCTTAATTGCAATCTTCTAAAATGTACTTGATCACTAGACTCCCTCTTCTTCCCGAATCACTTTTGATGTGTGTATATAGATTTTTAATATTAAAACACTATGAATACCTTTAAAAACTACATTTACCGACACTCACAGTCCAACGAAGAAACAAAATAGATGGCATGAGGTCCGTGAGATGCGTGGCGTATTGATAATCATCGACCATAGCATGCTCTCACTTAAGCAGGAACGAACTCCTTGTATGGAACGTCCTGTTTTTTGCATGTATGGGCGATGTCCAATAACTAATGTCTCCAACCATTCTGTCTATCCTATTAGGGAATACGGACTTACTAGTATACAGGCTGACTTCGGGGTCATGATTCGGACCAACTTTTTCTAACTCAGTAAATTATAGCCATTCCAACAGTATAGTTTTGTTTACTTAGTTTAAATGTATCGATTTTTATCCAAAATGTAATTTATTATTACGCCTTCGTCAGGGTGCAGATAGCAAAGTCATGATTCTTGTTTACAAAGCATTATGCGAGCCTCATCTTAATTATTGCATATCAGTATGGGGTGGCTCTGCCAAAAGTCATATGATCTCTGTTGAGCTCTCTCAACGCTCTCTCTCTCGCAGCGCTCTGTCTTAAAAGTAATGTTCCGAAAGCCTTTAAGATATCCCACAACCGTATTGTATAGCGATGCAAAAGTGTTAAGTGTTAGGAAACTTTATTTGCTCAGGTCAACCATGGTTCATCATCATACAATACAACACTTAGCTCCATCCTGCAATAAGCATCGAAATCTTCGTAGACCTTTGCTCAAAACGCCTTTCGTTAAAACTACCTTCGCTCATAGGTTTAGCCACTTTAGGTTTCCATTTATCTACACTCTTGCTGATAAAACATGTCATATATTGCAGAAATCCTTACACCAAGTTAAGCAACTTGTTACAGACTGGCTCTTAGGTCTAGACTACCATACTACGGAATCAATAATTATTATCCAAAAGTGATAATTCTATGATACAGCCCCGCTGTCTGCTTATTTTGTCTCTATTCTGTTTATTGATCCCCTAAAATTGTCATTTATGTATATCATAACGACTGCCAATGTGGTAGGCGCAGTAATACACATCACGATTACTTATATTCATTATTGTATACATATAGAATATTGTACCTACTGCTTATGAAATTAATCTTGTTAAACATAATTATGGGATGTATTTTATTGTGTGCCCTAGTCGGAGTTTGTTTAAATACATTTTGTTAATTTAACATAAGGTCGTCCGCGATACATGCTTGCATAGTGCGGGGGCCACTGTTAATATATACTAACATATAACCTTTAAGTTAATAAATACTTTTTACTTTCTTTTTTACTTTTTTTATTATCACACAAACTTTATAACAAAATGTATAACGAAAAACAAACGCTTTGCCCAGGAAAAGGAGCTGAGTAACAAACAGTGGGGCCAGATCAAGACTCGGAAATCACCCTGTATATATAATATACATGGCTATTCCGAAATAACTTTTTAAGCCAATGTGAAATAGTAATATTTTCTTCAGTAGTAATAATATTTTAGCCTTTTTAAGTTAGTAAAGTTACACTTTGCAAAGTTGGTTGGTACATACATCAGACAACTATTTTGACATGTAACAACCGTGTGAACTGTGAACATTGAACCTGGCAACGCAAAAGATATGGTTATTCATGTCTCTGACTTGAGCTTTCATTGCTTTTACTTGATATGGAGGGAGAGGTCGGTTTATATTGATTTTGAATAGCGTACCGTTCCACTACTGACGTATCGTATCATGAGGAAGTGGTTGTTCGCGTTTATTGTTGGATGTTTGTACATGGACACTTCAAAATACACACTCCAAATTGAACTGTGAGCTTAATTTGTATGGGGTGTGCATACAAGGTGGGTCCTATGCAATTTTATTTGACTCTTTCATACTTGTATGTTGCAATTCAGCGACGTTTTGTGTTGGAATTCTATTTTAACATGCGTTCGTTGTATTGTGTAGTTCGTGATGAAATCCATGGCAATTATACGATGTTGATATCTTCTATAGTGTTTGAATTATTTTTTCACTGCTATAGGTAGATTCTAAAGCTTTACCTTTCTGTAAAGTTAAATCCACCAAGTCCATTGTAACGTTAATCAACATCCTTACCAATAAACACTTTGCAACGTTAGCTCTACGTTATTATACGCTACTAAAACTAGTTAATCCATATAACATGTTAATTTGAGCATAATATATCTTCGGAGGATTATACCGCCTAATAATAATGGTAGGATTTTATATGTCCATTATCTCTACACCGGGCTACTATTACCTCTATATTTAACCCTTTTCGGGACACACACCGCATTTTGACGTATCGATACGTGACAGCAATAAATCTTATATTATCTTAGATCGACAGCCTACGCGTTAACCAGAATCTTTCAGGTTGACACTAATGTCATTGTCAAAATTATTCTTAACCTAGTCCAGGTTTAATCAAATAGCCGTACCCGTAGCCCCAGGAAAAATAACTATCATCACTTCTGAAAAATGTTGCATCGATGTCGACGTCACTTCATGGATTTTAACAGACCTTTTACAGATATTTTACTTTTGACAGGCGTCATTCATTATATATACCGGACACGACTTCCGGCTATAACAGCCATAGGTAAGTTCACAGTTATTGAACGATCTGTACCGTGCAAACTAAAATTACCCCTTTTTATGACGTTGATATTCATATGAAGTTCAGCCTTGAGGTTGGTAAACAATTTTTTTGGCTGACAGTACATCATGTAAAAATGTAGGCATCATTCTGCATGACTGTACTTAGTGTAACCCAATGTCCAGTTGCGCGTAGCTTTATAATGATTCCGATTCACTGTTCGCTGTGTCTCCTTCTAGTATTTTCTGGAAGGTTTCCATACGTAAAGGGTCGGACACATTGGTCCTTCGGAAAACGCCAGTTTTGTGGTAAAATACATAAATAAAAAAAAAACTTCAGTCGAATTGAGAAACTAGTTAAAAAAGTAAAAAATAAGTAGGTACGTGTTGTCAACTTTTTAACAGACTTAAAAAATGAAGGAGGTTCTCTATTCGTCTGTATTTTTTTTATTTTTGTTACCTCAAAACTTTTGCCAGGGTGAACCGATGCTGGTGCTTCTCGTTTGGTCCCATATACAATTGGTTCAGTTCCGACAATGGCATCCATGAGAAAACCACATATATGTGATTTTTTTCTGGTTGAAGTCGGTTCTTTTTCCTTTATCATCACATCATCATCAGCCCATACTTGTCCACTGCTGGACATAGGCCTCTCCAATTGCACGCCACTGTGATCTGTTTTCGGCTTCTCGCATCCAGCTTCTGCCAGCCATCTTGCGTATATCATCAGTCCACCTTGCCTGAGGGCGTCCTACACTCCGTTTGCCGAGACGCGGTCTCCACTCGAGAACTCGTTTTCCCCAACGGTCATCGGTTCTACGGCTAATATGGCCGGCCCACTGCCACTTCAGCTTGCTAAAACGATTTTTCCTTTAAGTTATTATTAATTTTTATACGGACTGTCTACACATTGTTATTACTATTGCATCCAATACCCATGTATAGTTCAATCTCGGGCATGTGCATATGTACGTACATTGGATATAATCGTGACTAAAAACAAAAAAACTTGACGCCTAGGATTAAAAACCTAAACCGGGGTGTACCAAGTGTATTTAACCCGTGACAGGAGATGAGATCATCGCCTTCACACACCTATTGTTATGCGGGTTTAACGACGATGTTGTCCTTCACCGTATAACCGTTGCGTAGCGTACATAGATTTTCCGCAAACCCCAAATAGGTAGGTACAGTCAGGCTCATATACATTAACACACATATTTTTGAAGCCTAGTCGAATATATGAACACTTCCAATCATATATTCCTGAACACGACTGTACCTAACAACTAGGCCACGCACACAGACGCTCGTGAATACAACAATGATTAGATATTAAAATGTAGAATATTCCATGACATTTATTTGACACATTGACGTCCCTATTCCTGTCACTGATGTTATATTGGCCTGACTTTAATTACAGAAGCCGAGAAGAAAACCTGTCAAATAAACGTAATAGCGATTCCACCACTAGGCGGTATGTTTGGTCCAAGCTAAAGTCCAAATTCCGTGTTCTGCATGCGATTTGTATGTTTCCAGCCTTAATTGTAGGAGTGGTATCGCGCCGTCGCTACAACATGCATGGCCGCGCACAGTAATGGCGTCTAAACGTCGACTAATGGTCGTGGCTTGAGACGTGACTGATAGAAATAAAATGTCACAATTTACCTCGACGACTGCTTGCACGACAGGATAATGAGGAGAAATGCGCGCCGGTTATCGATTCCAGACGATTGATTGTTGTTGTTTTAAATTTATGAACGTCTGTCTGGTTATCGGGGTACTCTAATATGACATGCAAACGGGAGGGTTGTCAGTTCTAGGCGCGTATCGTTGGCATAATATCTGCGTATGTTACGCAACGCTCATACGGCGAAGGAAAGCCACAGAGTGTGTGAATGCTATTAGGACGTCCATCACCTGACTGGCTGGACATCACTGATGTTTGGTTAATAATTTTAATTTCATAATTTTGTTGCCGCACCGTAACAGGGTTTGTTCTTAGATATAAGAACAAACCAGATTTATATATTCCCTGAAGAAATACGACCACGTTTCGGCGTACCGTGAAAAACTTCATTGGTTGCGAGTTCGTGAGCGTAGGAAGGTGAGAATCCTCTGCCTTATTATTTGAGTATTATTGTAGTATTAGTGTATTATTTGAGCCTCAAACGCCTAACTATCTTAAGGACTCTTTTTCCTACGTAGCATCCAATCATTATCGGTATCTCCGCTTATCCAGCAATCTGCTCCTTAATGTACCCACTCACAAATCTGGTTTCATGTCCAATTCCTTTGTCGTGACAGCTGTCCGCTTATGGAACTCTCTTCCCACTGATGTCAGGAAAGCCCCGCCCCGTCCTTAAGCAATAAATAAATAAGAATTACGCAATAAATAAATACTGAAATAACAGCGGATATTTGCTTGTCAAGTGCATCTTTGTTTGTCTATTACTTTTATTTAGTAGGTTTACTCAGTGAACTGTCCATTTCTATGAAAAAGACGAAACAGTAATAATTCCTCATCATCAGCCCATACTTTGGACAAGTAGATATAGGCCTCTCCAAGTGTACGCCACTGATTATTTACCCAGCGAATTATTAATTCCATGTCATTCACCCCTGTTATCCTATACTAGCTGTACCGCGCGGTGTTACTCGCGTTTTTTTTGTTCCTTCGTCAAGTAGCTTTTATTCGTGACAAACATCCATCCATAGAATTCTTTCTAAATAATGCATTAAGCATTATTCATGTATTTCGACCAAATTTGATTACAATAAAAACGGTTCTAGTGAGTTAATCTTAAAAGGTAGACATACTGTCGTGGACATTTTTTTATATAATTTCAAGAGGAATAATTCTGTCATACATATATTTTTGGTGAATTGAACCGTTTTCGCAGCGCACGCAACTGAAGCCCTCAAGGATGCCTCCTCGTTTTTTTCACATTTTCCATTATTTCTTCGCTCCTAATAGTTGCAGCGTGATGTTATATAGCCTAAAGCCTTCCTCGATTAATAGTCTATTCAAGGCAAAAAGTGTTTTTCAATTCGAACCAGTAGTTCCTGAGATTAGCACATTTTGTATTTTATACTATGATTGCTATATACTAGAGTGTCTGTGGTCCAGTGGTTGGATACATGACTTGCAATCGGGGTGTCGCGGTTTCGAGTCCGGCTATAGTGAACGTGTACCAATGGGGCTCCTTTTTAGAGCATATGTACGCAACGCAACGCTTATAAGGTGAAGGAAAACATCGTGACGAAACCCGTGTACCCCACAAATTGTGAGAACCCTATATGTATAACGGCAATGAGATCACCCCCTGTCATGTAGGGTTAAATACGCTTGGTTGGTAGAGGAGAGCACTTTGGGAGTAAACGCCGTGAAGTGTGCTTTATACACTCTTACTATGAAACACCTACCGTCAGTGGCGTGCGCACCATATAGGCAAAAAGACACTGCCTACCTTAGTATTTTGGTTACCCGAACTAATAATAGAGTTATTGCTAGATTCTTTTTTGTTGTACTCACGGCATAGGCTAACGAAGGTCCTGTGTTGTGGGCGAGTAGATAGGTTGGTACCTATATTTCGTAAAGACAAGTTACCTATACATAGGTGTCAATCCTTGGGGATTACTGCCTACCTTGTCGTAAAAGCCAGTGCACGCCACTGCCTACCGTGATGGACAGTCAGCCCATCGCCGTAAATAAGTAAGTAGATAATGGAGCGTGTATTCAACGCGGATGAAGCCGTGAGCATAAGACAGTTTCTGATGAAATTTGAGAGAACTTTAGTGAGAACAAAAGGTGCCATTGTGTGCCTTTTTGACATGACATGATATTAGGTGACACTGCTTTGTTATTAGTCTCTGTAATGATAATTATAATGTGTTTTACTTGCACTTGTTCCAAATTCAAGTCGGTGGAGAATCTGTTCTGAATATCTATCACCTGAAGCCGAAAACAGATCACAGTGGCGTGCAATTAGAGAGGCCTATGTCCAGCAGTGTACAAGTATGTGCTGATGATGATCTATCACCTGAAGGTTGTAAATCATATTAATATTATTAGACATTATGGTTCATTTTGCAGTGTCTTCAAAAAAGGAGTCTTTTACAATTGGACCGTAATTATAATAATAATAATTGAATGAATTAATTAATATACTCTTTATTGCACACTGTATATTACAAATGTAAAATTTTACAATGGAAAAATTGCAAAAGGCGAACTTATCGCTCATAGCTATTTCTTTCAGGTAACCTAATTTAAAGATTAAAGGAGCTAGTGGGGCTGGCAAGTGTTGTTATCTGATCGATAACATCTACAACATTTTGAAAATAAAAATACATAGTATAATATATATACATATACCTAATCATACCTAAACCTAGTAATAAATATATACCATAATTAACTTCAGGTTACAAAATATTTTTTTATGCTGACGATCAAGTTCTTCTTGCACCGTCGGCGTATGAATTGCAGCAGATGTTTAATTGTATGAATGAGTCATTGAAAAGGAAAGGAATGAAAGTAAATGCTGGCAAGACCAAAGTAATGGTAGTCGAAAATAATGAAAGGACACAAGAACACAGGACGTTTGTGAGTGCATGATTGACGGTGAGAAAGTTGAAGTCAATGCAGTAGAAATGCGGTCATTGCGGAGCATGAAAGGCGTGACATTGAATGACAGGATAAGGAATAGTGTGATAAGAGAAAGTTGCGGTTTGAAGGAAAACGTAGTGACCAAGATTGAAAAGGGCATGCTGCTTCCGTGGTTTGGGCATATGGAGAGAATGGATGAAA
>SJJU01004661.1:0-17282 GCA_012932125.1 Conopomorpha cramerella | reverse complement strand
AGAGTTCAAAAACTTTCTTAGTTTTGTTTCTATTCACCCCGCGATTTCTATTCACCCCGTTTTACGGTAGGGGCTGTAGCACGCGGGCGAGGACTCGCGCGCCCCTAACACGACCCCTGAGTGGCGACGGCGGTAGTGTGGTGACCCTCATCACATCATCATGCACATTATCACATCGTGAGCTGGGGGTGCGTAGATCGCCCCCATTCCGGTGACGGTCCGCGAGGGCCTAGCGCGGCTGGGGCCTCCCTTGGATGTAGTGGCTCAGGCTGTTCCGGGGGGTCCCGGCAATAACGCGGGAGCGCTCAGCTTGGGGTTTTAGTGGGTGCGAGTCCGACATAACCCCGCCGCTGTCCCCGTTAGCGGTGGGGTATCCCTAACGGATTTACCCACGATAAAAAAAAGGTTCTGTACAGATACAGGACAGACTTGACGTGCCACGCCCCTTGCAAGTCACAGCCCTTGCACATTTGTTGTTCAAATACAAGGTGAGTTTCTTTGTATCCATGTCTTAATAGTAATGGGTAGTTTCTACTGCCAACAGAAAACTTATTGTTGTCGTTAACGGGGGAAAATTATAGGAAATTGACTTTTTTTTACTAAATATCCTAATAGTCTTTAAATGATTTATTACTAGCTGTCCATGCAAAGTCACCTGTGTGTACCCACGTACTGGAAGAAATTCAGCTGATTGGGGTAAAATTCACATTTGAAACTCTCTCTGGACTTCCACAAATAAATCAAGACCAAAATTAGTTTAATCGGTCTAGCTGTTCTCGAGTTTTAGCGAGACTTACCAACAACAAACAATTCATTTTACTATTATCGTTTATTTCAAATTATCTCGTTGGATTGCAGAAACTGACATGTCGATAGTGACAGTATATAACGGCATGCAGCCGCAGCGGAACAGACGTCACTACTTTGATCTTAATGCGTTGACAGTAAGCAGACTCGGGGTCAGCCTTCCTCGACGAATTAAAAAAAATCGTTCTCTTCATACGACAAAACAACAGAAACTGACTTTAACCGGCTTTGCTAGTCAATGCTAAGATTTTCTAAAGTTCCCCTCGGTTTATCTGGTCTGCTATCATCAAACCCTGATTTCCTTAACTTGGTGGGCCCAAGTTTAAATTTTAATATCTTCTTTCTAACAGAAAAATAATCATTAAAATCGGATCATAAACGAAACGTTAACCACGTACAAACATAAAAAAGAATAATACACGGTCGAATTGAGAAAGCTCCTCTATTTGTAGTCGGTTAATAAGCTCAATCAGCTGATCGAGTTTGTATTGGGAGATGTATTTTTTCCCACTGGCTGACACCTGTTGCACTCAGTAGGCTCTACAGAAACAGTAGAAAAAGGTTTTTTTTTCTGTTTCCCTCCATATTTAGGTACTGTTAAAAACTGTAAGCGAAATAGTTCCGGCACTTTTTAATTTTATATTAACATGCCAAACCACAGAGTTTGATAATATTCAGGCGCCACACATCGGCACTGTACGATGGAGGGAGTCCAAGAGTAGTACATGAAGCCAAACTAATAGCCAAGATTTGCTCGAATATGTGGCGCCATGTATGATTCGATGATACGCAGACGTGTCGCTCCGCTCGGTCAGTCCTTGCCGATATATTTCAATTTTTTTCTCGCAATGCTCAGAGCTAAGTAACAAGCTGATATTGCAGTCACCAACGATACGTTTTTGTTTTCATATCTCGCGTAGCAACGTCTCTATTTTCTGACGTAACGCCGAGCTTATGCGGAATACAGAAATAATTTTATTGAACATCATCATCCCGGCAGTTCTGTGTCAATTGCTGTCTTTCTTTTTTCATGTTATATTTTATCTACGGCAACGATCAAAGCGAAACAAAAGAATGGATACAACATACAAAAAAACGTCCGCGGGTTCAAAAACCTGATGAAGTGCAACTACCCACTCAGAGCTTTTATTTCGTTCAATGTTGGAAAGCGAGAATTTATATATTTTTATACGCACTAGTCGATATTGGATTGTAATAACATAATTTAATACTTGGATTCCTATTTGGGAAATCATAACAAGCACGAGTGATATACAGTTGTCAGTGGGCAATTAATCCTAATTGAATGTGCCACGTCTAACTGCTCTTATACCTTTGCAATAAGTGCTTTAGTACATCATACCCGCAATATTATGTTCAAGTCAATAAGTTACCTTACAGCGTTTGGTGATTTAATACGAAAGCAATCATAGTAAATTGTTCCCTGCGTGTGTTTGGAATGTTGAAATGGCATCACATACCGATGACAGAAGTCGACTGCACTGCATCTGATGGATTTACGTGCGTGGTAAAAACAACAATCAAACACAATCTGGCAGTTTTTATAGATCGCAATCTCAACAAAATTATAGTGCTGCTTTTTAAAAGTATTCATTAGTCGAAGGCAAAAATGCAATAAGAAACAATTTTGTGTTAAACGCAAAAAAGGCTTCGCAAAGGAAGGTGCGGTTAAAGCAAATCGAACAAAAACAAAAAGTATTCAACCGCACATGGAATACCTATTAGATGCGCCCTGCTACACCTTTTTTATACCTAAAAGATAATGACAAAAATAGTTAGGTATTTATCTACCGGTATTATTGGTTTTACTGTGGTTTCTCATTCAAATTTGACTAAATTCTAATACCTAAGTAAGTACCTGTGTATTTTATTGATTTGATTGTTATCTTATTAGTCGATTATTTAGATGGTGCTTTAGTTTAGTGTTGGTATAGTCAAGGACTAGCCAAGAGACACATCCGGCTTTAAAAATGGCTCAATAAACAATGTTTTCTTGGATTTTGTATTATAGTTTAGTAGTTTCTCTCTTGATCCGACAGTTTTTGAATTTCCAGTTTTGTTTCTTTTAATGGATAAGGAATTTGTAGAATTCGAAAAGGATCTTCAGAGAAGAAAAGATTCTTCGTGCCAAAAGTTTGTTCATTGCCATAATTCTATCCCAGAATACCTATTTTGTCGTGCATCTTTAATCGTTTTATAAAATATCCTTAACCACGCAACCAATTTATGGCCCAAGTGATCATGGGGTCCATTTATGTAGTTTATTAGGTTTCAAGAATGTACTTGACACACTTTGCTTTTATTCGTTGTATTTCGCTTATTTAGTAAATCACCAGATAAGGATAGAAGTACAAAATAACAGGTCTGAAAGTGTATACGAATAATTAATTGCGTGTAAATTGACCCCGGGCTTGGAATGGTCTTAGAAACGTTGTTGGACTCGTCAAAATGACAGACTTTTACGATGATGACAGTGCTGGGAAATGAAAAACAAGACGCCTTGCGTTTAGTCGAAAGAAGCGAAATTGCACTAAGCGTGATGTACAGCCAATCACGTCGCGTGTTTCTTTTATGTCGGGTGTTTCTTGACGCACGTATTAGGGCTCCTGATTTTATTATTAGGTATGGCAGTTCCGTGTTGTTCAAAGGGAAAGGCAAGGCAGGGGCAGCGGATCTCTATTTGTATTTTTATATTATATTAGACACTAAAATCGTCGATTGTGTATCCTCACGTATCGTATAGAGGTCGTCTTTGGGTTCCCTCACAAAAAGGTGTTAATGTCTTGACACCGTATTCTTGCTAAAGCTAAACAATTTTAATGTGTTTTAGTTTTTTTACGAAACCTTTATAGGTAGCCGGAGATAAAGGTTGTCATTGTGTTAGAATGATAGATAAGTGTTGGAATTTACACTTCACTGTCTAGTTTTAAAAGTGGCCGTCGTGCCTATCCGAGATGGTCTTGAATTTCCGCATTCGGTACAATAAAAAAGTGCCTATCTCAATTGACAGGTACCTACATATAATCAATATCTACACAGAGACTAAAATTACGTACGAAGTGATCACAAGGAACTCGTTTTGCTTAGACATTTATGACTTTACACGACAACTTGACCATTTAAAATATCATTTTCAGAGTTGCGTAAAGGGACAGTACTAAAAAAAAACTCCGTGCATATTACGATATGCGAATTTATTTCATAATTTTTAACGCATGGAAAGTTAGCGGATTTAAAAGTTGACCTTGGTTCCAATGATTCCATGATTCAGCAAACATCAGTCTTGATGCAACCTGTAAAATTAACGACTAACTAAAATAGCGAACTTGACTTCCTTTGTATTTTTTTTTATAAAACCAAAGCATTTTAGTAATTTACTCTTTGCAAAATTAAACCAAATGGTCCATGTCAGTTCAGTCTAAAAAAGTGAGCTATAGGTACATTAACGTAACGTCAACTAATATGAGTAAGCTTAGAGATAGTACAGTCCGCCCAGACTCTTCTCTACCATCCAAAGGTCGAAACTCATATGAATATCATTAGACTTTAAGGTTCATTATTTACTTGTCACAATATAACAACTCTACCTTATTGATGTTTTAGTGACACAGGAAGTGTCATCAAAGCTGATAGACCACTTTCTTGTCCGGCCGTACGTGGATGCATTCAAAAGGTCATATTACGTGTTTCGTTTGGGATGTGCAAGCCGCGTAATGGGACCGTGGAGGTTCTGGTGGTCCCGCAACAAAGGGTTGGTCGTGGTCGCGACGGAGGCTTGCCGGGGTGCGAGCGCGGGCGGGCCCTCACTCTCGCGCCGCCCGCGCCGCCGACCGCCCGCGCCACACACTCCTCCGCCGTGCGCGGTGTCGCCTTACACCCGCCAGAAATAACACTAGCGCGCACGCTACCGCCAAATATACACGCCATACTAAAACGACTAGCGTAAAACCAGTGATTGTGACTATCGACACCTAACGCAGGATATAGCACTCAATGTAAGTAATGCTGATTTTTTTTTAAATTATTGTTTACTTAATGTAAGTCGAAATACTTTATCGCAGTTGGTATTTGGGATAAATAAACATAAATATAGGTTCGTGGAATCGATCTCTCTGGCTCGGTAACGCGCTAAATCGGGATTAACACAGCTAGTTGCGGTCAGTAATGTATACTGGTTAGCGTATTGTAAGAAATTACACGGATTTTATCCGCGCAATTTATCTATTACGATGATATGCGATCGATTATTTACGCTTGAGATTTGCTGGGAAATCTAATATGTTTAAAACTAAATAAGTGTTATTGCGTTCTCATACAATCAGAATATACATATTGATACTTTGGTGGTTCTGAAATTTGTCACTTTGACCTTGACTTCATAGGAATTTTTATTTAAAGCTAGGTTATTTGCAGCTGCATACGCTGTAAGTGGGTAGGTACATACTGTAAGCATTGCAAATAATTGATCAATGAAAGAGGTCTGGTTATTTTAAATTGATATCAATTTATTCGCATAAGGTGACAATCATTATATAGTCTGTTAATATTTTTTTGTACGTTTGCAAAATAGTTTCGCATTTATGGTAAATAAGTACATATAGGCCTTTTACGTCGTAAATAACACTGGACGTAATAACTTAATACATCCCTATCCTATCAAATGATCGACCGCATCACTTACTTACTTACCTAACTATTAATAACTGTCAGCCCGGTTTATGGGCAACCTATAAAATTTACATGGCACACCAATAAAGTAAGTGTACATGAGCCCTAATTACCGACACCCTAGACACTAGATATTCCAGTTTCGTGCTGAATCAAGTATTAGGAGTTGGTCATTGCATAAGAGCTAATTCTCTCATAGCGTTCGTGGGCAGTGAGTCAGTAGTGGTCGTGTACACACGATGCCCGTCGCAGATAAAGCTCGAATGTTGGCACCAGAGACATAGACTAATTGCCAATGGCACAGGATCATGGGACGCGGCAAATATTTCATGCCCATCGGGAGGATCGTGACGATCTCGCGCCGGGAAATTATCATGCTCATGCATTGTCCTCTAGCGCTTCGGGCTTTGTTCGCGGATAATAAAAGAGGCGACATGACATTTTATACACTGCCTATCCGACATGCAAATTTCGCTCACGCCCAGAAAAATCGACAACGAAAACAACAACTCTCATAGTTTCCCGGGAAGTAATAACAGAGTTTGCCGATAACAAATCAATTCTCAAACACATACCTGCGCCGCAGTTAAAGATAACGTAATGGTGCATTCTATTGCCGATATCTCACTAAACAAGACGTGGAAGTGGTATAGCCGAACAATTTTCATGTTAATGCCTTCAAATATAGCCTGCAGTGGACGGTGATATCCAGACGCTCTCCGGCGGGAGTTGCCGCGATGAATCGAACACCGCACTGATAGTAGGCCGGTTAGACGACTCTCAGAGTGCAACGGCCCAAACTCAAGGGAATTTTAAAACGCTCCTTTCTTGCAAAGCGCATTTTATATCAAGTAATAATATTACTCTATGCACAGAAAGAACTCGGTGCTAGCCCCTCCCGATGTAAAAGCCTTTGTGGAACAATGTAGTGCCTTTTTATTCATCTATTCTTTGTTTTGTTGGCGTCTTTTGCAGTGTCTTCAATGTCGTGTAAACATTGCGATAAGGAAATGTGTTAAATATTCTATTTCGACTATTGTTCTCCAATAAAGTAAATACCGGCCTGGAATTTATATATATCTTACAGGCACTTATCTCTAATGATATTACCTGACTGTTGGTAAAGCCACATTTCTATTGTCTTTCTCTCACTGATGGCTTTCATGATGCCTCATTTAGATAAAACTTGTGACAAATATATACTTTAGTTTATTATCAGCTGGGCAAGGTTTAACAGACATGCATAATAATCGTCTAATTGTAGTTATAGGTGTATTTGTCCTTCCCTGTTCTCATTAATTTTGGTAGTTTATTAAGATAACAAAAGAAAAACACCAACAAACATTCCATTTTATAATTATAAACATCCAAAAATAAAGTCAATTTTATTATTTATTTTCCCTATGCTGCCATCATTTCATTCCGTCCATTGTTTATAAATCGCAGTTACCTAATGTTTCTGCATAATTTGCGTGACCTAATGCGGTTGAATCATTGATGTTTATTATAGGGTTTGAGCGAATTTTCACATCGTAGTTTCGTCTTCGGGCACGAATTATTTGTGCATTGATTTCATTTTTTTCCATTTGTACTACACGAGAAGCGTGTGCTATGTTTCCATTTCACTTTTTTTTTGTATGGTCCCGACGTAGATGACTAATGCAGATGAGTCACAGAGGTCGAGATCTCCGCTATATGTACCAGAGATATACGTAGTTCAATAATATCGTTACAGTATATGTATAATATTTAACTTTACTATCAAAACTTGGTTAGTCACAGTTTGTGTAAAATATTCGTGTACATATTTATACCGAGATTATGCAGTGATTTAGTAGAATCGGCATTTTGACATAAATATCCGATCCAAAACTACTATTGAAATTCTCCGGCACCGCTTTTTAAAGAACATAGATATACGTTGTATGCACCGTTAATAAAGTTATAACTTAAATGACACTTCAGAAGACCTGTGAGAGTCGAGTTTAATGTCTAATGACTGTTAATTCACTATATTATAATAATGTATATTTTATAAATAAAATAATCCTTATTTCTCATGGTCACGGTATCACGTGAAGGTCTGGATATATTTCCGTAATTCTTTTTTTGTTGTGTTGTCATTGTCAGAAGAAGGTGAATTTGGAATGAAATAATGGTGAATGTAAGAAAAATTTAAACAAATGCGTGGAGAATTATACCCACTAATTCGAAATCAATATTCATAATGAAGATAGAAAAACGTATGTCGTGTACACTAGTGTTTTTATATATTTACCCGCATCTACGTATACCAACAATACATTTCAGTGGAAAACATATCACGTTAAACACTTCCCCAACCCACGGATCATACACTTCCTTGACATCTTGACAGTGACACAGTTTTTCAAGAAGCTGGCATCACCTTTTTCTCAGACGTCACATTTTCTCAGCTATCGGTCTACTAATGTGGCTTTGAAAGTGGCGTATTTTAATTGACGTATAGATTATCTAAACGGCATCGAAAAGTATTTGGCACGTCTGGAGTCTGCGGTTTGTTTAGATAATTTTTATATTGCTGGAACTGTTGGTAGTCTGGAACATAAAAACAAGTATAGGTGTATTCCATTTAACACACACTTCACGCCTTTTATTCTCAGAGCGGGGTAGGCAGTGGCACTTGCTAAGCAAATGGTATAACGCAATAAACACATTGAATTGAAAATTCCCCAGATTCACCAAGGGTATTACACGTGAAATGCGACGTAACTGATTTAGCTAAAATTATCCTAGCCAATATTAACCTGTAATAAATTACTAAGTCGGAACTTAAGTGAAGTAGGAGACATAGAGCCTTATTCCGATATTTACCTTCAAGAACAGATCTGTGCTTAAGTGATATTTGTCTCTTTCTAATCGCGTTTGTGTATAAAAGACAAATGCATAAGCGATACTTGAGTACTGATTATTGGCCATTAGTTCTCGAGACATTCTGTCTAAACCACAAGAGATTATGCTCGTTAGTTTATGTATATGTGGTGACGACATGGTTGATCGGCTCGTAAATATACCAATGGTCGAGCAGGAATCGGGATCAACAACGCACATCCGTTCTGACTACACAATATGAAATTATTAGTCATGATGATAGCCAGTTCATGTGTGACGAGCGAAATATGACCGGCTGATTGGACTATTCTGTTGAATTGACACTATTGTGTTAATTTAAAGACACAGAAAGTTATTACCTAATGTTCGAGTCATCGGAGCATTATAAACATGCATCATATTTATTTACTTTACAATAGCTAGGTACTATTTATTTATAAATGTTTTAGGTACCTACGTGATAAGAAAAAGCGCAGCGTAGCTTCACTTGTATTAGTTATTTACATTCATGGAGATTCGTAATGTAATTTAAGGAGGCCAGCCAGCGTACCTACAGAGTACCCGAAACCGGCAAATTGTATTAAGAGATATATTATGGATGTGGAAGAGGCCAAAGTGATTTGCTACCGTGACAAGTGGAGGTACATGGTATCTGCCTACCCCACTGGGAGAACGGGCATGACGTTATTTGGAAACACTTCTATTATCGGGAATGATAATACGACATTGGCCAGACACTTATGATCAAACCGGTAGAGTTCGACAGTAATTGGACCAATTATCAGGTCAGGTAGCTAAATGTGTTGTACTATTAGTCATAATGACTCCAAAGGTTCACATTCAAAGTACGAAAAACTCATAACGAAAACCCACATATCCCTGTATTTACATACAGTGGTAGTGTGTCAAATCAGGATATACTTGTCTGTAATAGAATACATGTGCATCTCAGCCCAACCTTTCCCGTCGTAGGGATCGTAAGAGGCGACCGACGGAACTGTCCAGAGGACGGGCAGCATCGCTCTCTGTGAGTTAATAAACCACAACACCACTGTGATCGCCAACCCTGCCAAGCCTGGCGATTATTAGCATTTACCCCTAAATGATCTTGAAAATCATTGGGGGAGGCCCTCGGCCAGCAGTGGATATCAATTTTCTGATGATGATGATGATAATCTGTCTTCAATTATAGTCGTTCTTGTGTATGGGGAAGACTTACGTACTTGAACATTATAATAACAAGTTATTCGTTAATGTCCACGTTACGTTTTCATTCACGTATTTGTGAGTCATATGGTACTTTGTATTTGTAGTAGGCAATCGATATGTTTGAGATACGGCACGACTTATTGCTAAATGTTCAAGAAATTGCGTATGTATGTTATAAACTGGTTTCATGATCAACGAATTGTTTACTATTAATTATCTTACTTTACTAAATAGGTAGGGATTGGGGACTAATGTTTTTTTCACTACTGTTTTGGTCCGTTTGCAGTCAATTTCTGGAGAATTTGATAATAGTCCATGTACAACTAGAAGCAGAAAAATAATGTGCATACTATGTATAAAGATAGCCATTGAATAAGAGACGTGCATCAATAATTAATCCGAATATTTAACTGTAAAATGTTGTTCTAATTATTAATCAATGTACTCACTTAGTATTTAGACTGTATTATCTATATACAACTAGCTTTCCGCCCGCGGTTTGGCCCGCGTGGACTACGGGTATATTGTGGTATAAAGGTCATTTTTTTCTGGGATAAAAAGTACCCTATTATTTAAACCGGACTTCTAACTATACGTCTGCAAATTTCAAAGCAATCGGTTCTGTAGTTACGGCGTGAAAGCGGAACAAACAAACAAAAAAACTCACTTTCCCATTTATAATATTAGTAAGATAATATGTATAGGTAATTTTATGTCCACAGAAAATAAGATGATGTTTTGATATAAATGGGAGAGAACGAATAATATAGATACAGCCCAGCTCGTCGTATAAGAATATTCTATCATAAAAAGAACACTTAAAAACTTACCTCACGATCTTGTTCGTGATCGATAACAAAGTAAGTACTTACTTATAAGATAAGGACGTCGATACTGAACATAGATATTGCTGCAATTAATTTTATCCTTCGTTATATTTATCATATTGACTCGTAGAGATAGAGTATAGCGTGTGGTTGTGGCAAGTCTGTTTTCATAAATTAGGAACTGCGGGAAAAGTTTCGCATTGTTACCTTGCCTGCATTTTGAGGGCGGTGAACCCTCCTGGCTGAAGGGCTGTTATCTCTCTCAATAGTGTGATAGGAATCCATCTCCTACTAGTTAGCGCCTAGTCGGGGAACGTCACTTTGCATGGCGTCCGGCCAGAAATTTCGCAACTACTCTATATTTACTCACCAAGGTTCGCACTTCACATTTTGGGGGTTATTGACATGACGAACGTATGAAATTGTTATTCAACTGAAAGTTACGTAATAAAATACTGTATGTGTTTTTGGGGGGATTTCAAGTAATGTCAGTGTTAGTAGGTATTTAGTGGACGGCGTCGGGCCTTGGCGAGTGCCAAGTGTACGCGCCGCCAGCCCGCGGTAGCCCAGCAACATTGAAAAAGCTCGCTACAGGAATAAAACGAGGTTAACATGTTGTAAACGAAAAGGCGTGTGATTCCAATATTTCATTGGAATAACATTCAGAGCAACGTTGCCTCTTTCATAACGCTGAAACATATCGAATTATCGAAGAGGGCCGAGGTTGACGCCCCTGTCTGGACAATATCCGATATTAATACACTTAAGGAGTGTCGAACCAATATTTACTGGCGGGGCTTAAAAATCATCGGCGAAGCATTGCACTGCAAAAATAACGTGCAGTATTTGCACTTTGACCCTTTGATAAAACGCTTTTAGTGTTTCGAACGGTCATTGCAAACAGACTTACGACCTTTTTGAAATTCTTTAAATATTTGTAGGAAAATTCTCGCAAGTTTCTCTACCTCTGGCAATAAAATATCCCAAAGAGATTGCCATTAGTGCAGTGGTAATGTTTCTTTTTTCCCAACTAATAATACAGTCTTAATACGAGATTTCAATCAGAATTTAGTGCTAGCTAGTCATTTTAGTGGTGCGGCGATAGTACGCATGACGGGCTAAGATAACGCGTCTATCGGCCAATTGTTGCAAAATCTTGGACCATGTCTCTCCTGCGCCTTGAAACAATATAGTATTATAATATCTTAGTTTCATCTAGTTGCTTTTCACCTTTTTTATTTAAACGAAGTTTCGATACCTAGTAGCATACTACTTATTGGTTATATCGAAGTTCACATTATAGTAATAAGTTGTCTGCCTATTGTGCATTGATAGTCCATTACGTAGTTTTTCGTACCAATTTACCATGATCGCGGCTAAGGCTATGAAATCAATGTTCGGCAATGCACAGGCAGGGCATAGGAGACGACCTCCGAAGGCCGCAGCTGAACAAACAACTCGCCTGAATATACTGCTGTTTTCGCTTCTGACATCACACGCTATCATTGCCATTTTGTTGATTACAATCAACATTTTTTCCAACCATATTTTACATACGAGGATATCGACTGCTTACTGGCTATGCATTTTTTGCGCCGTATAAAAGGGCGGTGCAGTCCACTCTATAAAAATTATACCTATCCACAGAATATAGAAAATCAAAACTACCAACCAAATATTATTCGTTCTTTAGTTTTGTTTTATAAGTAAGAATACTATTTAGTCATCGCCTGATGTTCCAAAAACAATTCTTATTATCAATAATTCCATATGTTTCCCACATATTTTTTTTTCTTTAGCCTGTTGTCGTGTCCTACTGCTGGGCAAATATATCTTACCTTATGCTTAGGCCGATATATCTTACCTTATGAGAAGAGAACCTGTGAAACTAAACACCGGTTACCACCAGGTAACCAGTGTTTAGTTTCACAGAGTGACACCAACAGACGGTGTCGAAGCGTGCCTTTATGTCTACACGCAAATAATTTTTGAATATGTTTAACGGAACATATGACCGAAATTTAATTGTGAAGATTCAGTGTCACCCACGCGGTCCAACAACGTCGGCCGAGTCAAGATCTCTCTGTATTATTATTAGGAATTATCACCAACCTACGCTTACTTTTGTCCACTACGTGCATTCTTTCTTACGTCCGTTTTTTTTTCATGTTTGAGTGACAATTTGCAGTTAATTTCTTAGAAATTTGTACATGCAAATAATAATGTGGAACGGTTGGTTCATAGCCAAAAAGTTATTCCAACCAATCCATCATATTGCAAAGCGGGCTAATCTTGAACGTTTACGATTGGAACGTAAGTAACTACTTCAATATATGCGCCCATGAATACATAACGAGAGTTGGTATGATCAAACATATTATTATATTCGTAGCCTTTTTAATAAATAGTTGTCTGATAAGTAAAGTACACTTGGGACCGGTCAAAAGGACATTGTCGTTAATGTATTTGTTACAAATAGTGCACTATTTCTCTCGGTGCTTGTCCTAAAGAGTTCGGCACGAATTTGAGTCACGCTTTGCAATTTGTTCAACATTCTGCGACCACACAGGACTTGGCAAATTTGTTTTTAATTCCTAATAGGTATTATTTACTTACCACTTTTCCGGGCACCGTTCGCTGTCATATAGCAGTTATAACAATAAAACATTTTTTTGTGTTTATTTACTGTCCGCGAATGCGTTAACTTAGTTCAATTTTGGTTGAAGTGTAGCCTGTTATAAAGGCTGTAATATACTTATCTATTAATATTAAGTCTTTGTTAGTTGCCCTTAATAATTAAAATAAAATATCCATCAATATATTACAATACTTGGTAATAGAAAACAATTTGGAAATATTTTGATATTTCAGAGAATATTTGTAGGTAAAGTCGTGTAGGCAATTAACCCACTTTTCTGTGGAGTCATTTATAGGTAATTTTATTGTTTGTTTATATAGTCCTAAGGCCGACAATGCAGGTGAGGGTGGTGCAAGCCGTGACTGTGGTTTGGTCCGGACCACAGATTGACCATGAACCGGTGGATATAAAACTGGTTAGGTTACTTTATACCTAACTAGAAAGAAGACGATTTGTTTGTGTCTTGGTAACGGGTACCGTCATTTCCCATTTAACTATAGTATTTCGAAATGTATATTAAGTCGGTGTTGTAAATTACTAGAGTTACTGTTATGAGAGCATCGATCAAGATTACAGGTTTGGGATTTTTAACGAAGTGCAGTACCTACCTATATCGAAAATCGAGTGTAGTCGAATGAGCGTAGATTACAATGTATTACTGTATTAGTATTTAGTAGTAATGTACTCCGTATTAAATATTGAATATGACCGAATTCAAACATTTTAAAAAATTTCGAGTAACAACAAATGAGTAGATGTTATTAATTCATTAAACTCTGTAAAGGAAATAGGCTCACAATATAAGTGTCCCTTGCCTACCCCGCTTGGGAATATAAAGGCGTATATTGCATGATTTCATGCAAGAAGTAAGGTATATAACAGAACTTGTGAATTTGATAATGGATAATGACATTAGTTGTTTTTATTTACGTAGTAGATGTTAATTTAAAAAGCTTGTCGCGTATTCAATTTGTTTATCAGCAGCTATTGCTTTCACCGCAATAACAATGCTTTTGGCAACAGGCCTGTTCGTACCTACGTACCAAGATAAGAATTATGCAATTACGCAAGTAGGTTAGAAGATGTAAATAAATACGTTCAAATCTTTAAAAGATAAATCGAACCACTCGTTTAACGGCAACGGTACCTAAAGAGCTGATAACAAAAAAGAAAAATAAAAAATAAGCGCCGAATCGCAGATATAAAGCCTCAGTCAAAACCACTCTCTAATTTATGACTTGTTAAAAGGATACCCTCGTATTTGAGCCGAGTATCGCGGACGCGGGCCCCAGCCGTGGTTGCCTCATAATATTTGACCGTAAGCGCCCATCTGTCACAATGGAATCTCCGTCTCACCCAAATACCTCGGTAATCGCCCAGGGGCCAGGGCTGCAGTCTGTTGGTTACTCATTCACATATGTGACGTCACCGCAGTGACTCAATACGGTGAAAAAAAAAAAATCAAACGCCTATCAGGCAGGTCGACGACTCAGCTGTGTGTGTCGTTCGCTTCTTAGAAATAAACACAAAGAAATTCAGTGTACTTCAGCGATTGCCAATGGCTTGAATCAAATGCATTATTATTAGTGCATTACATTTAGTGATTATTCCTTCTGCTACATACTGGTATAACTACAGAAAACAAATCTACAGTGGATACAATATTATCTCTTGTTCTTGTATTTTAATTTTAATGGAATTCAAATAAAAAACTCGTAAATCTAAATGTAAAATGTTATCATAAGTGATTAATCTGTATTCGAAATCAGTGGCTTTTTATTACATCAATAAAACAACGAACACGGCCGATTGGGCATCGTTTACCTCTGAGGTCTGTGAAAATGAGTCATTCAAAGGCAAAACGATCGCGGAATCGGATGTTGGGGAAATTAATTAGCTTGTATAAATACAATGATAATGCGTAATGTAAGTGTGCAAAATGTTGTCACTGTATTACCAAGGAAACAACCTAAGTTTATTTCATAATATAGTACACCCACCATCGCTACACATAAGCGATTGCGCATTTTCTGTAGAGAACAGAGTTCACACCTCTTCCTCTTTACAAAAAAAAAATAATAAAAGGGCGAGTCCGAAGTCTAACGATCATAGAATAAAGTAAGTGCATCTCTTTCTTGACTGTTACGCACAAAAAATAAAGAAGTAACTAAATAATACTCTAACTAATTAATATTAGTGTTAGTAATAAGGAGTTTTCTTCAACAAAAAAAATACAAGAACGAGTATGAGGCGGATCGTAGACTAACGTAGTTGCATATTCTATTTCCCACTATCTTTGACAGATTGATTTTGATTTACTAAACCTCATTGCCCAAAATGGCTCCTCACATTTTGTTGCCATTTTTTTATATTGAACCGTGGGCATTTGCTTATTAAGCAAGTGCCTCTGCCTACCCCGCTTTGGGATTAAAAGGCGTGTATTTATTTAATTTTTTTTTATATTTGATAGGGTTCCAAATAGGTCGTGGGTATTTTTACCCTTTTTTACGTCGTCGATGGGCTCACCCCCCGTCGCGTAGCAAGTGCCTGCCATGTCGTCTGCCTACTCCGCTTTGGGATTACATTTCTATTTGTTTATTTAAATTGTTTACCCTCTTTACCTTACTCCATTACCGCTAATTTAGATACTCGTCATCACTTAAACAGCAAGCAATAAACACAACGTAGGTAGCTCGACTTTTACTAGAGGTATATAGATACTTTTCCTTTTCTTCTGACCCCGTAAGAGCAAGCATTCGTCCACAAGTAAGTCTTGTTTACTATGACGCAATGGAAAGTGTGGCGACTATAATAAACATTGTAGATGAATTCAATTACGATTCAATGTTCTTTCATTTGCTCTCGGCTAAAGGTTAGGTGTGAGAAAAAAAAATAATTGAAAGTACAGTCGGTAAAGACGCACCTCCAGACAATTTTCTAAGTAGCATTAGGTGATGTTTTTGTAAACGCTTGCTGCGAAATGCCCGCAGCAGTTATTAGAAAATAATGTTGTGTCATAAATTTTGTTTCGACACGACCGAATTTGTAAAGCTAGACATATTGCTTAGATAGAGATATCTTTGGCATTTTTATTTCAATAATTACACCCATCAATTCTGAATGTCTGCAACATCATCAAATAAATGTTAGTATTTCACACGACGCGTGTTTTACTTTAGAATCTAGAGCATTTAACAGGTAATTAACTGTTCAGTTTAAATTTATTGTGTTATCAGACACTATAACAGAAATGACTGTAGATTGGGCTATAATAACGGACATAACATTTCCTGAAATTATGGAGAATGGAGTAAGGAATGGTTTTTTATTCACCAAGAAGTTTTAAAGTAGAAAAAAATATTTTTCGTCGTCTGTCGGCGCCGTCATCGTGTGTGGTAGATGAAGCGATAGATATCTAAGCATTTTAAGTTGGTTTCTTAACGGTATTTAACTTAAATTTGTGAAAAGAAGTTTAATTTTGGTTTGCCGAAGTGACACTTCTAGGTTTATTAACCTTATAATCGCCCATGTGTTTATATATGACATATAAAACCACTTTTTAAGACCACAATGTTAATTATCCTGTATTAATGAGAAAAACCATAGAACAGTATTTACCATCTGGCATTTAAAAGGTTAAACGGCGGTAAACTACTACAACATAAATATATTACACTGATCATTTTATTAACTGAAAATGAAATTTCACAGACACGTCCCGTCATCGGTGTACATGATTGAACTAAAACTTTTTTGTCCTAAGTTAACCTTAATTACAATACCAAATACTATAGGTAGTAAATATAAATAACCAGAATGATTTTCTATTTAAAAAAAAACCATCAACGTTTCCTATATTTTTTACCCTACATAAGTTACAGTTACTGTTAATTATGAACATTATAAAACAAATGTAATTAGGTACCTACAACATTTGAATAGACAATTATCTGTCTTGACAGGATAATAAAAATTGTGGTATGACCACAGGTTATTTTAAAACAAAAAAAAAACAGGCGTGACGTTATACATTTACGCTGTATAAAAGTATAATGTATGTACAATCTCTGGGCGTGCATATGTCTATGAAACTGCTTCCTGTATTAATTTAAAGGCAGCGGCGCGATGATACACCATGTTCCGCTATTCAAATTAGTCTGCATAACATCTACATGCTCATAAGTGTATTTTATCTACGATCACGGAATAATATTATACATAAGTACCTATTTATGAAAATC
>SJJU01004660.1:0-17309 GCA_012932125.1 Conopomorpha cramerella | reverse complement strand
TAGTTGTCTCGGCAAACATTTGTTTTGCCATAAAAAGTCGCCTTTGTACCCCGTGTATTGGAAGAAATAGACATTTTAAACCTTCCCTGGACTTCCACGAATAATTCAAGACTAAAATTAGCCGAATCGGTCCAATGGTTCCCGTGTTATAGCGAGACTAACGAACATCAATTCCTTTTTATATATACACACATCTAAAGTGTCTAGGGATCAAGAACATTTTTAGCTCTAAAAAAAACTTATTTATTTAAATCAAATCTAATCTTCTGGATTGGTCTCTTACTTATCACCACATTTTGAATAAATTATGAATGAATTCAATTTTTGTAAAATATATTATTGATTGGAATCTTCTAAAATGTACTTGATCCCTAGACACTTTTGATGTGTATATAGATAGATAGATGCATGTAATAGCATCGAATCACTGTTAATAATATAATACTATGTTGGCAAAACGTTCGCAGTTAGTATAAGCTTAAATTACCGTCACACATTTAAATGTTAAATAATGACTCGAAGCCATAGATATATACGTACCCGTGCGTACATACCAAAAGGTAGTTGTTGACCAACTAGACTCTGTCGTGTATTAAAATTCTTGAGATAAGCGTGCCCCGGGGCGTCGCGGCGTAATGATCTCCCGAACAAAGGAGTCGAGATGACACCATGCAGGTTGCCAAAACCCCGAACAATGTGACGAGTTCAAAGATTGATTGGGAAGTATGCATGGCTTGGTAATATTCTCGACATGCCATTGTCTGCTCCGGCGAAATGAATCCGGCTAATTCATTCTGCCTCTAATCTCCTACTCACGGTCCATTTTTTGGATATGCAAATTGGATAACACTCAATATTTTTTACTGCCCATTCTTATGTTGGGAATTACAAAAAAAAAATATATCTAGAGAAACGGTACCTACCTAGATACGTGTAGCAACTGATGTATTTGCTGTGGCTAAGTATTATGTTGGTTAAGCTCTTACAACTAGTTTTGTGTAGGTTAAGGGGTACAAAGGGGGCTTCAAAGACGGTATCATTTGGAGTTTATTTCGAAATTCGTGATGTCTTGCTTTCACAGATTTTCTAAACGAAAACAGTTATTTATATATTGTATTAGTATCCTGGCCTCATCAATAACGTAATGCTCGTGTAACAGTTTAACTGTGAACATACTAACAAGCATATTATTTTTTGGTATTTTCCATCTCATACAATTGTGCTAGATAGAATGTGAAATTTTATATTATAATTCAAAGTTCTATATAAGTGTAACTAAAAATATACTTGAATAGAGCCCTAACAATATTGTGTGATTTATACGAACCACGAAAATACTCAAATTATTTACAATTGACCAATCCTTGAAGTATGGTCAGTCAAAAAATGTAGACCCATAGACGTAATAATATAGGTACCCGTAGAAAGAAATGTTGATGAAACCTTTACTATTTAATCTTTAATCCTTATTGGTTAGGACAAGCCTTTGAAGACTTATGTCGTTTGACGTCACGAACATTTTGGATTTATTACTTACCTACTTATATTTATAAAGTAACTTACCTAATTACATCTAAAAGCTATCACGGGACACACTAAAATTCAGCGGATTGGAAAGATGGATTGGGAATTTAGTTTCTGTTCTTCTGGTATATATTATGCCCTTTTCCCAATTAACTAGGTAAGTAGCATTTCATAAATTTAAACAGAATTTATTGAGACATTTACGTAATACAGTGTCTATATTGACATAATATATTCTAGTTTATATAAGAGTGTAGTAACATCTTACGGTAAATAAATGACATTCATTTTTTTTAAACATTTTCAATATTAAAGCATTACATACTTGAAAGTTGGTTTTATAACTGTAAACATTTTTCTCTTGAAGCATTTCCGAAATTTCACACGGATCCAAAGGTAACACATCGATTAGTCACTGGGTTTAACCCCGCTCTCGTGTGACAATTTCATCTAAATAATTTATTTAATCCGTGAATCACACCAACAACCAATCGGCGTTAGGTCCACAATTATTAATGACGGTTATAATTATGTGTTTAACATGACGCAACGATGTTTAGGCCCATCATCGAGGGCGATTCTGTCGCCATATTCCTCTCTGTCATTTCGCATCGCTGACAGCGGGAGAGCTAGTTGCTTCGCGCGGACGTTGGAGGTATTCGACCGAGAATTGCCCTACAGATCAAACCGCTCATACATCTAGTAAGATATAAAAAGTATTCCACTGACCCAAATATATGGTATCGCACTGAAAGTTGCCAATTTTTTGTTGCTGCTTTGATATCATACACAGAGGAAGCCGTAAATATTATTCACGTCACAAATCTGTTTGTGTTTCTTTAAAAAAAGTGTGCCACCTACGTAAATTCAATGGCCTTCATGAAACGCAAATGTCTTTCTTGCTCGGGAACTCTAAGCTTAAAAGAAAGTATGCTCATACGGTAATCAATGCTTTAATTAAAACGAAATACTAAAAAAAACTAACAAATACTAACACTTTTCATAAAGTATCCTTAATTCCTTACTTATTTTTTTTATTGTAACGATGCACAAAATGTTGTGGCCATTATGCGGTGTTACTCACTGATATTCCGATAAGTCGTTCACAGTAATGCACTGTTATCAAAATGATTTCATCTCAATCAAATTAGATATCACCGGGTGAAATCTAGAAACCGAGGAAATTGATAAATGATTCGATTATTGTTTATTCCTTGTACAAATAAACGAAAGTTCATCTCTCTCACTTTCACTAATGGTTACTTACCTATCTTTCGGTTCGCGCTCAGATCATGTTCGAAGATAAAATAGATCGCCCGAAACGATGTTGTCTGAATTCCGAGTCCGGTCACAGCGAGAGAAAATAAATCGTCAATTGGGTCGATCAAATGCCAGGCCTTTGGTGTAATTTTTAATCGGCGATTCATTCTTTTTCACTTTTTCTGACCTTTCATTGTCGGAGGACAGTCGTTTCTTCCGAGACGAAAGCTCTCGAGTTCACGTCCCTGACCACAAAGTACGCGCATAAAACCAAAGTGCTTATGCATTTATGGGTTTCTTTGATGCCATCGTTGAATTTATCTCACTTTTATGCGAAATATGAATGAGTTGATCCTGAGCACAGTGGTCATTATGGTTATTTTTGAACCGCAAGACAATGTTAAACGAAAAAGAAAACTTTTTAATGTATGCAGTTGTACAACGAAATTGTTGTTATTTAAATATCAACACATAAACAGACCGCCATAACACGTTAACATGGTAATTTTATTATTTCTCTACTTACCTATACGATTTCTTAGACTATCTTAGAAACGGTTTGGTGTAATATCCAAGGTACATATATTACTATTCTAGTCCAGAGTATATCCCTATCAACTTTTACGTAGGGAAACAGCCGTAGATCAGATCAATGTTTAACATATTGCAATACAATATTAAAGGAATGTATGTAATAATGAATAATGCATAATATTAATCATGTATGTCGCATATTACAGATGGCACAGTTGCTAACTGTGCGGCTGAACAAGTCCGATCAGCAGCCACTCGGCTTCAGGCTGCAGGGTGGCAAGGACTTCGGCACTCCGCTTGTCGTACAAAAGGTTAGTACATATTGTTATTTTAACTAACGATAAATGGTGGTTCTGAAGTCGACAGATTGTTTTAAATATTATATGGGACCACGCTCTTTTTACATAGTTCTCCGATTAGATTTTTTTAAAGAGCAGTCCCATTGAAATGTGTTTAAAATTTTATATTAAAATCCCACAAAAAAGATGGTCCGAAGACGAACGATCATAAAATAAAGAAGTTAATCTCTTTCGTTTCTCACTGTCTTTGACAGATTAATTATTTTAGAAAACTCCTCATTCTTGTACGAAAGGTATTCTTTCCGAAGCATACAAGTTTACTATTCTGAATACAATAATAAATAATATATTTAAGTACTTACTTGTACGCTGTCATTTTAAGGGAAGGTATTTTCGACCATTTTATATTAATTTTTTTTGGGTCAATATAACTGGCATTTTGTGTTGCAAGTGAGCAACAAGGAAAATATTAATCGATACGTTTTTAACATGCGTAATTGCTAGAATTGTTTTGTATTCGCATACCTAATTCCCTTGTTAGTGATCGTTGGCATATGCCATCAGACACGGTGATTACCATTCCGCAATTGATGAAAGGCATCAATACCGTAGTCGTTGCATTTTTACCAATAACCTTGATAAATATTTTATTTTGTCGTTATCTTCATGTTATTATTATGTTAATTTGTTTAAATGCAAAAACTAACAAAGAGCACAAGACATGCACGCTTCTCGGCAATTTGTATTTGCTTCGGGGCGTAAACATGGTACATGTTTTCTTGTAGCATTCAATTGAGAGCCGTAATGATGATAAATTCGATATGTGTCAGATGAATATACTTCACAGAACTCGATCGATAGCTCGATACACCTCTACACACGTAGTCGACCACAAGTACTCCAATAAAAAAAAAAGAGATACCACTCTTTCTCTCGGTTGTTGAACTTTAGAAATACGGTAAAGTTCTGAATAAGAGTGCTTAACGTCTATTAATCTTGCATTTCATAAAAGCTCGTTATTTAGCCCACAAAGTGTTTGAACATTATTGTAAATTGCTCTTAAATTATTTATTCATTGGAACGAATGGAATTAAAGTTAAGCTTGTATTTAAACACGATAGTAAACAATAACTTATAGTTTTGCAATCGTTAGTGAATGTTATATCACATTGTAGTAATTAAAGGATGGTTAATAATTAAGGCGAGGCGCATAGAATACATTGTGTCACCATCCTTAACTTTTCCCGTCGTGGGGGTTGTTTGAGGCGACCGAGGGAACTCTCCAGAGAACGGGCAGCAGCGCTCTACGTGATTTAAGCCACAACAGCACTGCGATCGCCAACTCGCCTGTCATTTCCCCTAAACGATCATGGAAATCATTGAGGGAGGCCCTCGTCCAGCAGTAAACGTCATGTCGCTGATGATGTGAATAATTAATCACACTGTATGTTTTCGCTCAAGATGTAGTTGTGTGTTGTCGCAATGAATTAGATGTAACATTTCCCCGACATGTTCAGATATGTCACTGGCAAATTGTTAGTAATCAGTTACAATATAAGAAATGAAATATTTAGAAATATCCTCATTTGTTTGTTACTGATTTTTTCATTCTTATCAACTATGTGATGTTGCAATGACATAAAACAATAAATAATAGATAGAATAATGTTTACATTCCATGAACATGGAAGTGCTTTTATTGATTTAAAAGAGATTATGATCTTGCGTACTAATTCCTTAGTTGGCACTTTATATTTTAGAGTTAGGCCTTTACGTAAACAACGTCACCCAAAAAGCAGTCCTCATTTGTGAAGAGTACCCAGGGTCTGCTTTTAACACTTTCGTGAACACTCGATTTGTGACAATAGAAATTTTAAATCTTATCACGTGCTTAGGCAATCCTACTAATGTTATAAAAGCGAAAGTTTGGACGGATGTTTGTTCTCTTTCATGCAATTTAACATTTTAGGGTGTGTCCCCTAAAGGTAATAATCCAATAATTAACAGTTTCGAGGACCTCTTTCACGGAGTCTATCAGTAAAATATTAACCGGTTTAAACGCTATCCAGAAGAAGACATTTCGTCAAATAATGTCTGAACATAAAATTCACGTAGTGTTTTCACATGACAGCAAAGACTTGGTGCCGCGTGCATTTTCCCACTAGACCGTGTCCCGATATAGCGGCTTCCCACGCGGGCGCCTCCACATGCATGGTTTGCGATTTTCATAATCAACTAGTGGAGAAATTTTTTTATTATCATTAAAAAATTTCAACCCCCTCTTTCTCTTTTCAACAATTCGGAGATTGTTCTTCATAAAATTCTGTCTTGAGAATCTGATGACATGAGTTTTATTGTGTAACTAGCTGACCAGGCAAACGTTGTTTTACTAATATACATTATTGCCAGTGTTTCTCTGCTATTATATGCATGTGTTAATATTAACCTTCCTCAAGAATTATTCTATTAACTAAAGATCTCGAATGGCATCAAAATCCTTTGCGTAGTTTTAAAGATAGGGTCAGACAGCGGGAAGCGACTTTGTTTTATACTATGTATTGATTGATAAGTTAATTGATTGATTTTACAAAAATAAAAGTAATTGGGCTGATGATGATGACGAAAAGTAATTAGAATTTACAATAGGTAATGCGTCGGTTACAAAAAAAATAGAAGCAATTGGAATTTTAAGGTCAGTTCTATATTCGCTGAAAAAGTCCTTCAAAATTGGCAATGAACTGGCCTAATCAAGCAAAGATTCTCGGTTAATTGAACTGTGCAGATCTAGAATAATACAGATCACTTCCTGAACTTCACAAATACCTACCTACAACCAGTTTAGATAAGCCTATTATCTGTGATATAATATTCGTAAAATACGTAATAATATAGAAGACTATAACATTAACATAATAATCTAATTTAAATTTTTATGATGGTTGCATTTTATTACGGCACTGGCATCACCGATTTCTTTCTCCTATAAAATTCTGGGACGAACGAACACTCACATTTTGGTCGTAATAATCTCCAAAGTTAGAAGTTCTCTATACGGGAAACTTGTTTATAATATAAGTTACGGTCAAAATCCGAATCGTTGAACCTATTCTGCCTGGAGTACAGTTATAAATTTTATGGAGTAAGTAGGTGGAAATAGTATATGGGTTTTGTGAGCGGGAAGGCTTTTCTAATCGGGATCGGGTTTAAACGGCATTCCTGGACCCGTGTCCCCACTGCGCTTTCACTTGACTCCTCGCGGGGCTTCTCCAATTATTTTGTGGACAACTGTTGTGATGCCACTTGAGGAAAAATAAACATTAAATTATTTTGTGCCCGTCTATCGGTCAGTAGGTACATCCTACCAACAAAGGAAACAATGCATGTCGTTACGGTTATCCGTGATAAAACCTTATCTAAAAGAAAGGGAAAGAAAAACATTTATAATGTCGCGTGTAAATGCTAAGTGCATATTGACGCTTGTCCGTTGCTTTTGTTTGTGTTATTTGGTAGTCAATGTAAACCTGCGAACGATAATTCAACTTTTAAAAAAACTACTCGAGGAGAAAATTAGAAGCAAAATCTTCTTCACCAAATCGAGTGCCTAACGTTGTTTGAGCACCCGATCTTTTACAAAACTAAACATGTTTTTGTTGGGAAGTGTTTTCATAGCTACCGGGCCGCGTCGATGACGGTGTCGGCGCGTGCCTACGCACTACGCACCAGTCGAGTGTCAGGTGTTGAAGTAAAACAAGATTCACTATCGGAATAGTTCTGCTGCCTAGAAGCAACACACGCCGGCAGACCGATGATTACGCAATGTAATGTTGTTGTTCCGAGAGCACGGCTTCCAAACATATTTCCAATCTGGTTTCGTTATTAGGTTATGTGTATCGTCTTTGCTCGACGGTCAGTATTGCGATCGGCATAATTCTGATTGTGTAAACGTCTTTATGATATTTGAGAGTATTGTGCTCTTTCCGAGTTGATTTCGTATAGATTGAAACTAAATGCTTTTTTTCCTTTAGAATCTCTATTCGCTGTATACACACACACTATTAAGAGGTATTCAATGTCCATAACTTGTCAAGGAGAATCTGAGCATCGTTGCTCTTTAATGAAGAATGTGTCCACATTCCTTGATTATTGGGTTAAGGGATTATTTAAGCCGCAGTAGTCAAGCTAGAAGTGACCAAAGCTCTTTATAGACATGTGTTTATTTTTCACAGTTTTAATAATATGGAAGAACTGACCAACACGCCTGTAAGGGTAGGACAACATTACGTCTGTCGTACTGTACCTCTATAATTATGACTTTGTCACCTAATTATGTAGTTATGAAGGTGATAATTATAATTCTCTTAAAGATGTCTTATAACTTGTTTGAGTTTAACATGTAATTAACTAAAGAGTTCCCATGCAATTGCAGTTATTATATAATATTGAATAACATCTTAAAGTGTGAAACTAAACTGGAGACAATTGAATTCCAAGAAAACTGTGTTCCAGATCACCTTCCAAGTCACGTACTGCATTGGGATTTGTTTTGAAATTAGAACACCGGCGACAACAACGCCTTCTGCGGATTATCGCTACTGGCATTTACCAGTAGTTATTTAAAGCCCAGTTACACTATCTTTTACTAAGCCGAGTAACACTCCAACTCATTTCTTTATCTAAAAAAGTGAGTGTCAGCACTGCTACCTAGAAAGCGAAATGCTTAACCGCTTAATGGGTTTTTAAACGGTACTGGATTTTTCGAGTGCCAAATAATCTGTTGTGTGTTTGCGGTAGTAAATGCGGTAATTATCCTCATCAAGCCGTCATCGTGTCCCTACTGCAGTGGCATGTTTTCAACCTGCAAAATTCTGGTACACGAAGTATGGTTTATGTTTATGTTATGTATGTATGTTTGTTGATAAACTACATCTAAGCGAACACTCCCATGAATAAAATAACACTTAATAGTGAGTGATTTGAATACAAAAGCGACCGCAATTTTAGTGAATACCACTCCACTTTGGAAAAAGATTACCTAATTTCTCTAGTCTACCAATAGATATAGTAACATACAGATCTACATACATATTTTGATCTGACATTAGCGTAAATAGCCCTCAATGTCTATTTTACACCACTTACCAAGGTACGATATCTTGAAAATTATAATTATTTGACCTCAGCGGAAATGTTTTCTTGTCCCATTGAATTATCTGTATCGAAGAGTAAATTATGGTGCTTACTGTCTATTGACCTATTGAGTAAATGCTCGAGCTCAGATTAATGGGTCTGCTATAAACAGGAATGGGTGCTTTTTAAAGGTGTTGAGTATGAATGTGTTGACTCGACACTCTTGAGACCGCTTTTGAAGCGCTGAACGAAGAGAGTTACAGAAAGAACTTTGAATATGTCTATAATTCCTAATTCATACGTTTTTAATTCTATAAGAAGGGAGTGAGGTTCATTTTCTACCGATGCTTAGACACATTTGACTTGAGACCTTAAAAATTGTATACGAAAGACGAATAAAAAAAACATACTGGGTATAATACTTTGAGATTATACCTTAGAATAAAACAATTTAACGACATAGATAACAGTACCAATTAGACCACAGTTCCCAACGGCGAAGAGGCGCAACGAAAGAGAACAATTTTTATTGCATTTCCCATCGTATTAAGAATGCATTGCGTTATCCGATGCGCTGTCTTCACATAATTATACATTCCGTTTCCCTTCAATTAATTTCACGTATCGCGAGATAAAAATCTCTGTACTGCCTTGAACCCGGTTACAATGATAATAAGACAAAATAGAGAGCATATATGGCGCGACCTCGCCGATGCAGCCGCATTAATATCTCGTGCTATGCCGTGGACTTGTGGACTTATTCACTAAGGAACATTACCTGAGCTGTATCTTCATATCTGTTGCTTCATTTTACATTTCAACTTACAATGGTGCCGTCCACTTTAGGGAGGACTCCGCCTGCATTGAGGGTCTCGTGCACGTGAAGTGAGTGTGACCTCTCACAGCCTCAAAGGTATTTTACAGAGCAGGTCTTGGTATTATGTCACGTGTATGTATACGAGTCTGTGACTATTTCAGCCATATAAGTCTGCGCATGCGACGCCATCGTAGGTAATCCGACAAAGATAATGTTATGTTGTTGTAGATATTACTTACTACGCGGCAATGTACAATTATATTGTACGTATTATGTAGATGAATGTGTGTCCTTACCTACTAAAGACTTTAGCGTTGCAGTTTTACACAAAACAAAAGTTTGTTTTATAATAGTTTTTATAAGTATTTGTTGTCTCAAATCACTTAATTTTTTTTCATCGTTCGTTATTTTAAGATAAGTAGTTGTTGTTGTAATCGTTCATTATTTTAAGATAGTTCTCTGTATGTCATACTCACTCTAGATCTCTAGTAAAGCTCAATATATCCAGTTAAATATAGTTTAGACTATGCACTCTGCTTCGGCGTGAAACACGACGCATAAACATTAGGTGCCTGTTTAAGATTATTCACTACGAGGAAACCATTCGTTGAAAGACATCGCGTTTGGTGTTGCTTTAATGCTGTTTATGTCCAACACGAAATAGCTCGACAGTCGACCTCTACAGTCTCCGGTTCAACGTTGAATTAAATTAGGAAATTGATTACTCGGCAGAATTTCAAAGTATCATCTCCCATTGCTGTTGCTAGAGTTGATTAACTCTTTAATCTTTGACGGTCGTGGCGGCTGCGGCGGCGGCGACACGGCGTCGTCGTCAGTTCCGCTGGAGGTCATTGCCAACAACTCTGCACACCGGAAGAAAGTTCCTTACAACATTTAAATTAAAATCCTTACAACGCTGTAGGAGGTGGGGGGGGGGGGCACCTTTATATAAACGATAAGTGATACGTGCGCCATTTTAAGTGGCATACCACGCTAGAGCGACGGTGCGAAGTTTTTGTTCAACTCGCGATTTGTCAGAAGAATGCACCATTCGCTGTACAGTTTTGGGTGTGTTAGATATAAAATTACACGATATTCAGTTACGCCGCCCGCCACCGTCGCCGCCGCTTTTAACTGATTGTAAAACCACAATAGCACCGGGAATGCAGTGCTCGTTAACAGACGCTCTAACTAAAGCGTGTTGAATAGTTTTCTACCTTGGGCTTGTAATGAAAAGGATTAATGACAGTTGTGAGTGATCTATGAGAGACAATACATAAAAGCTTCTAAAAGGTCAGTGCTACAGTATTTTAAGTTTCCAAAGATAAAGCAATTCGAAGGATATTGGTTGTGGAGTGGTAAATGATTTGTGTAGAAAATAATGGACGTGGTGACTAAAGATCGCCTAGTGTTATCGTTTATTTTACATAATTATCTATTGCGCATTACCTAAGTCCCATGGTCATGGTATGAGTACTTTCAGTGGATGTTGTCTTGTTCAACAGAAAAATATGTCGAGGTTCTCTAAGGCACATTTCTCGTTCGTAGGTATATTTAAAGTATATCACTTCTGTGTTTCAAATATCACTAAATAATTATAATAAGGTAGTGAACGCCCCCGCGATTTCATCCGCGTTGGCACTACAGACGTACTTAGGTACCCACTGTACACTCCAAAATTAACAAATTAACGTTTTCTCATATAGACGTCGAGAATTCATTTAAAAAAGTCCTTTCTTATCACACGTAAAAATCATAAAAGGACCCCTGTGCCAAATTACAGCTTTCCAGGGTCAAGGCTTAACCTGGGCTTTGATGAGTCAGTTATGAATTAATCAGTCAGGACTTTGAGTTTTAAATACCTTTGGAGATCACATTTTGGTCGGAAATGAGACACTGTTATATGTGTTTCGCCACAATACCTATTAAGTACTAATTAACATTGTAGATAGACCATCTCACCCATCTTTGTGTAGTGTACTTTTATACATATGAAAAGTATTTGATTTATACATACTTTTTAAGTGCTTATCTACGTGTGTTTAGCAGCGAGCGGACAAAACCTTCGGAGACTCCAGTTATCCTAAGGCCACTTCTAGAATGGCAATTATTTTTATGTCCCAGCACGAGACATTAAAATGTAAACCACAAAAGCAATTATCAAATTATTGAAAACAGTCTTTATCGTCGGAGTGGGATTTAGTTACGATTTAGGTACGTAGGTACTTTTGTGTTTACTTTTTTATCATTGCTCATGGTCAGCAACAAATATGTTTTTTGTCATCGATGGATTTTGGTTTGTAAACAAGATAAAAAAAATATAACTGGTGCCTACTTACTAAACGAACGATGTTTTCACAGTGACGTCATCCAGTCTCATTCAACTGATGTTATGGTGGTGTATGCTTAGGATGTAACAGAGAAGAATGCATACAGAGAAGACTTAAGTAGGTACATGTTATTGTAGGAAAACTTTATATGTGCCTACGTAAGTTGCCATTATTTGTTTTACGCACAAACAAATGCATCGCCGTGTAAACAATGTTAATTTACAGCGCACACAAAGATAACTAACCATACCTACCTACAACATTTATTGACTTGTGACATAAATGTAGGTATCTATACAAATGTTACCTATATAAAGAGGAAAGATTTGTATATAATATATTTGGATGTTTGTTACGAATAAACTCTAAAATTGAACGATTTTTTTCACCAATGTATGTAATGCTTATTTATTTTACTTTATTTAGGTTTCACCTTCTCTCTATCGTAGTACCTACCTAGTCGATGTTGTGTAATTCAGATATTAGCAATGGATACATCAAACATATACCTAGAATGCTACAGTATCCCAGTATAGTAACATAAGCGGGTCTTCTCTCGAAATACGGAAAAAAAAATGAAAAGTGAGTTGGTATCGCCTATACATACAGCTAGTTAATTATAAACTGACTGTCTGAATCGTATATTTGAATTAGTACTCAAGTAGCATATATTATGCATAATTTGCCCTTCACACAAACACATTTGGAGCAGAACCCCCGTTTGACCATTTTAAGATAGATCTGTGATTGAATAACTGAAATTTATTTGTAAGTAATCTAAGCCTATTCTCATCAAAAAACAGTAGGTAAATTTGGTTTAAAAGACCTTTTTTACCTCATACCGTAGTAGTAGACCCGGGCAACGAATAGGGCTACGGTCCTAGTCCGACTCTCACACCGTAAAAAGTTATGATATAAAATTATAACAATAAATTAAAATCCAGGGACATTTTCACTCAAGGTCGCCTGACCCCAAACTAAGATACCCTGTTTTAAGGTTGCCAGATACTAAAATACAGATACACATACATAATATACATATATCACAGACACACAGATACACATATAACATACTAAAGCAACATGTCAGCGGCGGGAATCGAACCCGATGATTTGGACTTTGATTGTGTAATAAACATTAAAATACACAACATCGCTGAAGGTAGGTACTCGACTTCTTGGAGCGTTAAACGGTTCCCCAAGATAAACGAAGTACTGCACCGAGTTCACCAGTTTCCAATGAACTCGTACGTACAAACTATTTCTATCTTCTATACGGTAAAAACACCTAATCAGGTGTAGTAAATAGGTTTCAGTTTTTGCTCAAACACTTCAGCAGCGCGTACCAACAATATCAAAGGCATTTAGCGACACATCCTTGTCTATCTACCTGGCATCATTAGTTCGCTGTTGTAAGTACAGTCGGCCAAGAATCTGGTCTACTACCCTAGGCTTAAAACTCATATAACTGTCATTAAACAGTAAGGTTATTTTTTTTACTTGTTACAATACTACGTGTAAAAGGACCCCAACCAATGGTCTTATGGTCTTAGAAACGTTTTTGGGCTCGTCAATATGAACAACTTTTGGTATAGTGACAATGCGAGGAAATGAAAAAAAAAATTACATCTCCATACAAAATAGGCAATTTTTTGCGTCTGGAGATGAAATTTTGTATGGAAATGAATTGTTATTTTGTCATTTCCCCGCATTGTCGCCATAATAAAAGTTGTTCATATTGACCAGCCCAGCATCGTTTCTAATACCATTGCCCAGGGTTCTTTTACACGCAGTATATTTGTGAAAATGTCTGATTGTTTGAGGATTATGTAGATTGTAGTCTAATAAGACTCAAAACGGTGTTTCTAGTATAAGTTAAACTCATCTTTCTGTTACTTCAACTCATCTATTTGTATACCAAATCTACATCATTCGTGTTTTAGTGATACAGGAAGCGGATTCAAAACTGATAGATCGCTTTTTTAGCCGACCGTACCTACTGCATAGACAAAAAAAGAATGTTCAAGTATTCACAGATGGTCCCCCCCGTCATCCTAGATGATTGATTGCCACAAGCAACGTCGGTAGGATTTGCCCCATCAATTCATCGATTAAATATTACGATACCCCACCTAGGTACAATCGTGTCTTGCGACATGGCCGGCCAGATGCCAATCACACGTTTACTGGTCTTCTATTTTTACTTCAGTGTTGTGAGGGAAAAATAGCAATGGTTCGCGATATCTGGTACAGTGGCGGACAGTTTCAAGGTGCATTAGATCGCAGACTGAGCTAATACTATTCACGAACAAGTCATTATCAGCTCGGATTAAAATCTAAAGACGCTGATAGTTGGTATAGAATAGATATCTAGGTGTAGGTACATATATCTGATAGTTCGTCTAGATTATGACATGATCTGGATTATATCAGATGTTATACATTTGTAATACTGTCTTATTTTAGACACTGTAAGCACGTATTCTGATATTATATTTATGTGATTAAATATTAGTTAGGTAATAGTTTGATGTCACTTTATGAATTATTATAGATACTTGTCATGTCGGGCATATTATAAACCTAACTTATTCATGATCACAACACACGTATCGCATAGACAAATATTTAATACGGAATATTGTACATTGTGTAGTAAGTAGAAGTATAAACCTGTCACACCTACACATAACAGTACCAGCTGCATTTCGACAAATATATGGCGTTTAAGCCGACACATAAGCGGCATACCTTGGGTCTTCTCAGGTAAAAGCTAATTTAGAGACACGATAGAGTCCCCAAAATTCTGTCCATACCATCCGGGATCGTTCAAGTTATCTATGTACATAGGTACAATTTCTAAGCATTCAATATCCAGTACCTACTCCTCAGCTACTGTCATCAGCTTCGGATACAATCGTCAACAAATTATTCCAATTTTAAACCGTATGTCTTAAACATAAGGGTTAAAACGTGTGGTATGATTGCAGGTGAACGTGGGCAGTCCAGCGGAGCGTGCCGGTCTCCAAGCCGGCGACGCGCTGATCCGCGTCAACACCACCGACGTGTACACTCTGCGCCACCAGGACGCCCAGGACGCCATCCGCGCCGCCGGACCTGGACTCGAGCTCACTGTGCAGCGGTTAGTACCTACATAGAATTAGAAAATTCGACGCCCATTACATACCATTCACTTAGAACAAAAGTGACGCAATGCAAAATGTGTCATCTTATAAAACTGAACCTTAACATAAAGACATAAAAAACTGATATTGCAAAAGCAGCATGTTTCGTATTGGGTCCTGTTTGTTCTAACTATGCGATACACTTTAATCCTCCGTAATCCTTAAAATAATAATCCTCGGGCTGGACAGAAACTTAGTATGACAAGGATCCTTCGGCCATTTAGCATAATAAGGAGTTAGGATTTTAATGAGCTGGCAACTGAAGGTCCAGTTGCTAGCTCATAGGCCGAGTAAACCTAATTCTCCAGTTCCCATAGTCGACTCCTACGAGACGCCGGGAAGAAGCAGCTGATGCATTCTTTTTACATCCCAGAATAACATAGGAAAACATACTTGGACTGTTGTTGCAAAGTGCCTGACCGATCTTCTGCATTTCAAGGAAATCATTCCAAACATCTACGAATTACTGGATTAGTGTACCTACTATTTCAAGATCAACGATTTTATTATTGGGTACAAAACGTATTGTACAAATTGTCCAACCCCTTACAGAACTTACTGTACCTATTAATAAATTATGGATTACCAAAGACGTGGACGATCACGTGGACTAACATGTTGCTCCGCCTGGTCACGATTTACGTTTTTTTTATCACATTAATCTTAGTTCTAAAATAAACTGTTTTTACACAAAATCCATTAAATTCCCTCTAATGGTACTTGATTCTTTTGTCTCTCCCTCGGGAACCCATCCCAATTTTTAGATCAAAGCACTAGTTAGCTGTTGACTCGAGTCTTGTTGCTAAAGTTCACCCCGATTTACTCAGTAGGTAGTTTTCACGTAATACCCGGCCGACAGAACAGATTATTATTTCCACAATATTTATAGTGGTTTGGTTTAGGTTTATGGCCCCGAGATAATTTATTTTTTAATTATCATTACGAGCCTACTGATTCCCACTGCAAGTCAAAGGTATCTCTCCCCTTTCTCCACAGGTCACGATACTTAGCTGATATTCACCAGTCTTTGTCCTGACGATCTTGTTACACCACCTCTTTCGGGATAGGTAGATAAAAAAATCAAATGGCACGTAGATACTTACCCAATTTAATTTAGCAAATACCAGCAAATCAGTCTATATTAAAAGTGTAGAAATAATATACAATACTGTGTGTAAATGGACCCGTCAATGTGAATAACTTTTACTATGACGACAATACGGGGAAACGCAAACATTTTTTTTCCTCCAATCCATTTTTCATCCCCATACAAAATAGAATTTTTTTTGGCTCGGGAGATAAAATGTATGGGGATTGAAAATTATTTTTATTTCATTTCCCCACATTGTAAAAGTTAGTTCATAGTAAAAGTTGTTCGTATTGACGAGCTCAACAACGTTTCTAAGACTATTGCTCGGGGTTTATTTTACTCTCTTGCAAACGTTGTTTTACCAATATGCATTATTAACAGTGTTTCTCAGTGTGCTATTATATTCATATATTATACATATAAAACATCCTTAGAATCACTCTATCGTTTAAAGAAAACCGCATCAAAAACCGTTGCTTAGTTTTAAAGATCTAAGCATACATAGAGACAGACCAGCCGGAAGCGAATTTGTTTTATACTGTGTATTGATATTTTCATAATGATATGCCCTATTTCGGAAGCTACCAGTTATCTGTTCCACTTAGTATATCTGAAGCGGGCGTATACCGCTAATTCCCACTATAAGTGAGTAATGAATGCGATGAAAACGTATATTACGTCACGCCAAATATAAATGCTTCTTGCTATCTCCAGGGGGTCCTACTGTTTGTTTGGCGGACGCATCATTTATTTTATTTAAACAGAACATCTTATATTTTCAAAACGAATGGTTTATAGCCTCTTTAAAGATTTTGTAATGTTTGCTCGCTGTCATGTTTATTTTGGAGTTAATAATAAAACCGTTTGTTTGTACATTTTACCTTATCATGGCATACCTATTGTTAATTTCTTTCCTCTAAACATGCCGAAAAATTACATTTAATACGGTCGTGAAGTATAAAGCAAATGTATTTAAATAGTCACGTGTTAAAAGTAATAATGCCCGCTATAATTATCGTAAAAGACGACCTAAAGTATTTTCGAAATGAGAAAGAGATTTTTTGGCAATGGAAGCCCCTAATCACCGATTCATCAAGTAGCCTAGTATATCTAAAAGTTTGGTCTACCCCGGTAGAACTTATA
>SJJU01004659.1:0-29118 GCA_012932125.1 Conopomorpha cramerella | reverse complement strand
ACGGCGCAGGGTTTGCATGTACTTCTGGATCCAAATCATCACTTTTACTATCAAAATGATAGTTTGGATCCAGAGGCGACACTGGCTATATAGTGTGTAGTGACTTCTATTACTTCTGGAACAAAAAGACAGTTTGGATCCACAACGATATGAAAAACTTGCTGGAGAGACAGAGTAAAATATGTTCTGTCCCTTACTGCATATTATCAGGATAATTCAGGGTCCAAACTATCAAATTAATAGTAGCAACAATGACAGTTCATGTTGGTGGAAAAGAGACAGACGGGTGGTATGGTGGTATGCGGCTTGCAAGTCTTGTTGTGTCTGTCAAGTTGTGTTTGAGGTCAATTCAATTCAATTTATTTGAGGTCTAAGCTTGCGATTTCAAATGATTGAAAGATTTATTGACAGCTTGGCTATATTGTACAGAGGTTGTTGTACTAAGCCAAGAAAATGTCGATTGTTGGTCCAACCAACACACACGGTTGTATCTTTTATTGTCGGTCTTCCTCACTTCATGCTTTCATTTAATTTGTTAGTGTAGTGCTTGCTTCGAAATTTCATATTTTGTTAAGTTTTGTCAAGCAAAGGAATTGAATTGATCAGTAATAGTAGATAAAGCACTGCCGCGTGTATTAGAGTTGGTATAGGTGTATAAGTTAGAATAATTTGTGTGTAATTTTTGTTTGAAGAGTCTTCTCCATAGGTTATATTTTACAAACTTGCTGAGGCCTTTTCGGAATTGTAGGTAAGTATTAAACCACACCGATGTTATTTGCTATAAGTAGAGCAGTTTGGCGGTATTGTGACCATCTCTGATTCATGGCTATTTAATGTTCAGGTATTAAAGTAATTATCTAAGAAAGGAGGTAAATAAAACAGTAGCGACAAATGCTGTTTGTAGGTTCCCATGTAATATTTTTTTTAAATTGATAATTTCACCAAGTTGTTGGTTGTAAATCTAATAAGAATTCTTGCCTGTACCTAAGGCAAATTAATGCAAAAGGAAAATCTTTATAAACACAAACTGTCTACAAAATGTAATGGTTCTGCTATTAAATGTTTTTATGAACCAATAGTTTTTTTTTGTCTTGAATGCTAGAAACAATTTTTTGTAGCTTCCTAATAGCTAGCTAAACCTTCCTATTGAAGCAGTTTGTGTCGGTTAGTCCTCTTTACATTGATTAATATCATGACCAGAAATAGTCAAAATATCATTGAAATGATGTATGTGAAAGTGGGTTGGAGTTGGCCATAGTTGTGTATATGTACAGTTGTACATACATAAAATGCTTGTAAAACATATTTTCGAAGTAAAGGTGCTGACAGAGGTTTTGTCCCATTTTTCATATAAAATAATAATAACCTATGTCCTAATCCAGATAAATTGTTTGTGTGAAGTAAGTAATGCACTATAAATAAACATATATCTATGTAAGGTGTTTTTAATTTTTAAATTATTTATTTTTATTATGTATTGGCTATGCAACTTTGAAGGCTAAGTTATTAAGTATGAATTGTATTCATAGAAATACATGGTTATTCTACTGCGTCTATGACGAAGTAGACAACAAGCAATATATGATCTATCTACCCTATCCTCCTAACATATTGATGGCTTCCCGCCAAAAAGCTCTAAGCGACATTTTAGTAATTTTACAGGAGAGTGGCTCAAAGTTTAAATAAAACAATGTTTTGGAAGAAAAATACATAATCTCTAACGCGTAAGCGACATCAAACTACATCATACAGGTATGATACCTAGACAAATTGACGCAGAAAAAAAAGGCGATCCAAACTGCATACTCAACTCATTTTGTACAAAAATGCCGCTTAGGCCTTTTTGGCTGGAAACCATCGATATGCATATTAAAAATGTGAAAGTTTGTTATATGTGAAATGTGATGGACACATTTGCACTATTGGTGTCTTATCCCCATGGCATGCATTGGCACTATTGGCTCCAAGCTCCATTATTAGACACAAGATTTCAATCTCTATATCTATATATATAAAAATCAATGCCACTTTTCGTTGTAATAATAAATAAATTTCGCTAATTCTTCCTTTTCTTTAATGACAGCAGAAGGTTCTTATGAAAGAAAAAATGACATCCACTGCTGGGCACAGGCTACCCTGCAGGTTATACTAATTATATAATAATGGTTATGACAGGACAATGTCTGTTGAGTCCACTAGTCTATAATAAATAACATACAAAACGGAGCCAAGCTTGTACCCAATGTGTGGTGAGGGCATTGGCCATACATTGTACATTATAATGCTTACAATGAAAATTGTAGCCAAGATTGAACTCAACTTTAGGTCAAATGTGTGGCAATGTAATGAGTTGTGAGTGTGTATGTCTGTTACTTAACTGAAACTGCTAAATCGATTTTGATGAATATTTTAGGTGAGATCAATTAAGATGTGGATTGGGACTTGGGATGTATTATAATTATGGAACCTCCATGTGTATGAAATAAACATACAAAACCTTCTGAAAATGTAAATGAGTTTGTACAGGATTTTATATACATACATACAATTCTAAAAGTTTAGTAAATTTGACATGTCATATAAAGATTACAACTGTTTGTTTGTTTCAGATAATTCATATCAGAAAATATGGATAAAGAGTAAGTTTATTATTAATATTATAATATTTTATTCCAACGTGTTTGAAGAACTATTTTTTTTTTTAATAATTACATATTCGTAAAGAAATAACTTCAGGTAATAGGTAATATCTGTATTAAATTCTTATTAAATTTTGTATTTGTGTCTGTGTCTAGTTAGCAAAAATTTGAAATCTCAAGTTGTGGTCTTGTGTGATGTGTATATTAATGGGTCTATCTTTTGCAACCTGTATACCTATATATGCGTTCTTGTGGCTATGGCAATCATTGTAATTCGCACTAGCAAATGCCATAAGGTGTTTAAAATCTACAACAGTGATGTTGAGAGTGACCTGTTAACTATCTACTAACTAGCATCAGGCTACTGACTTATATCTTTTTGGTAATGGCAATCTGGTATCTTGAAATCTTGATTTGATTTGCTTAAAATTAATAATGAATACAAAAATAGTGACATATTGATTGAGTGCTCTGTCACTTTTTACATTTTGTAAACAAAAGTCCTTACACATCTAAATAGAATATATCTGAGATAATTTCAAAATAAAATGGCACAACATATAGATATTAATATCTCCATTGAGTTGCTATGTAAATCAATCACTAACAGGTCAGGTTTAAACTGTTAACATAATTACTTAGATAAGTAACATACAAAATTTATAACTATATTTGACTCTTGTAAATGTTTCAGTTGTATTGATTGTGTGGTTAAAAATCCTGGAGTAGTAAAACAACTGCCAAGAGATGTTGATGTAAGTAAGTGTGAATTCAGTATATCATTAATCCATTCACAGGTCCTACTCAATTTCTGACAAATCAGAGGAAGAGGATAGAAAAAAGAAGAAGAAGAGTAAAAAACACAAAAAACGGAAAAAACAGTCAAATGAAAATGATGATAAAAGTTACAAGAAGAAGAAAAAGTCAAAAAAGGAGAAAAGAAAGAGTCCCTCACCAGAAAGTGAAACATCACTTTCCGATGTAGAAGAACTCATGGAACATTCTCGAGCACGTAAACAGCTTGCAATCGACCCCTCCCAGGTCATATGGAAAAAGACGAGTGTCGATAGTGTATCACTAGCTTCGTCAGGTCGCCCCACAAAAACCGCTCCCAAAGAAGGAAAGTTGCCACCGCCGCTCGAGGTGATATCGTCGGAGTCAGATGCTGAGAACTATCAAGAAGACTGTGCAAGTCCAGACATAGATGTCATAGAAGATGATTTAAATCTTGAAGAACTAATGAAACAGAAAGAACTTTTACAAGCGCGTTTGGGGGCTTATTACTCAGATAAAAGTGATGATGACAGTCGTGGTTTAAGTAAAGTCAATGATATTATCTGTATTAATGATGATAGATCACCTATAGCTAAGAAATATAAGAGAGATGATTCTGCTAGCCGCAGCCGTAATAAGGACAGTAAGGATCGGTCGCGAGAAAGAGAAAAAGAAAAAAGAAAGCCTAAACGCCACGAAGAAGACCTTCGTGTTGTGATCGAGCGAGAGAACAGACGAGAACAGGAGAAGGAGAGGGAAAAACGGGAGAGGGACCGAGAAAGGGAGAGAGAAAAAGAACGGGAGAGGGAACGGGAAAGGGAGAGAGATAGGGAGCGGGAGAGGGAGAAAGAAAGGGAACGGGAGCGCAAGAGGGAACGGGATAGAGATGGAGGACGCGATCGAAGGTCAGCGGAGAGGTGGCGAAGCTCTCGGGAGGCGGCGCGGCGGCGTGAAGGCGCGCGCGGGGAGCGGCGCTCGCGGGAGCGCAGCCGCGACCGCGCCCGCAACGCGCGCCGCTCGCGCAGCAGGCAGCGGGATGATAGACATAAGGTATAAAGGGTGCCACCTATAACAACAGTTTTTAGTGTTTTAATATTAATATTATGATAAGTTTGTCGGATCAAGCTATGGACATGAAACATAATATTATTGTAGAACCATGGCGACGAGGTGGCGCAGATTGTGGAGAGTTCCAGTGACGAGGAACTGGACATCTCTATCGACACCGACGAGGAAGAGACCGAGGAGCAGATCATTGAAAGAAGAAGACAACAGAGGGAAGAACTTTTGAAGGTACGTTTTATATTATATCGTAATGAACTATTTTTTTATATCCCACATTAGATTTACATGACATTAGAGCCGATTATTAAATCGGCACCCCAAACACCAAGCAACATTATTATTTACCATATAGTTGACCTGATACTCCAGACTTGGACTTAAAGGGTCAAGTACGTAATTTCTCATCAACAAACAATGAGACGTCTTTTCGAACAAAAAATAATCCTCATATTTGGTTCATAAACAAGACAGACCGTTATTCGCGAACACAAGTAAAAAATCCGTCGTGCACATAAGCTACACGTGTCACCGACAAAAAGATCCATATAGTGGTAGTGCCTATTCTTGTTAGTTAAATGGTTCTACAGAGAATTATTCCTGTATACTTTATGAGCCTCTGCATAGGATGACTGTCCAACCTGTGCAACTCCTTCATGCAAAAGTTTGGTGACTTGGATGTATTTTGCGACTCTAGAATTGTATTTAAGAAAAAGATTTTGGAATATCTAGACAAAATGACCATACGCTAAATTTTCCAACCTACACACTGTTCTCTATTTGTATATTTATATATTTTTATTCCTTCATGTACCCTAATGTATATATATTTTTTTTATTGAATGTAAATGTGTGTCTTGTTGGCTTCCCAAAATAACTAAATGAGTAGTCATAGTTTTACCATAGTGTAACCTTAATGATTATATTAGCTAAGCTACTGGTGGACAATGTTTATTTTGTTGTACTCGTCAATACCAACAGCTTTTACTATGACGACAATGCGCCAAAAAAAAGCCATCCCCATACAAAAAGTCATCTTCTGAGGCAAAAGCTCGTTTCTAAGACCATTGCTCGGGCCCTTTTACACTCTGTATGATCACAAAATTCACAGTTTCCGTGTCTGTAGACGTTTTCACTGTTATACTTTTGCAATATTATACTTAAACATTACTTCTAGAAACTGGGCGGCGATGTGAAACCCAAAGAAGAAATCAATATTCCAAAAACGCCGCCAAAGGAAGACACTAAGCCGGAAGTGAAGGTAGCCAGAACACAGACGCCAGATCTCATCAAAGTAGCAAAGGAGAAGAGTAAAGAGACATTGGCCACAAAGCCCAGCGAAGTAAAAAGTGACGCCAAATCGATCAAAACTGAAGCACTCATAAATAAAGAAAACGAACTAAAGAACAGTATGAAGTTGGAGAAATCAGTGAAGAGCGGCGAGTGGGACATGTTTGCTGAACAGGATAATTTCGATAGTTATGACGTAAGATTATTTTAAAAGCTACTAATGTATAATTCGTCTCCGATAACGGCGGAGTGCACTTGAATATCTTTTGAAATTCCTCTAGTCTTAGTGGTCAATTTTATTCCGTGTTAACACAAGTAAAGTTTATTAGAGCAGAATAAGGCCCCTGAGGCCTTATTCTACTCAGGGTAAATCCTATCTTTAATCGCCTATCTGTTCTATAGAACATGGCCTTATTGAATTAAATTAGTTTATTTTCTTTCATAAGGAAAGTGGGAGAAAGAAATTTGTTTCATACAGCAAAGGGGATATAACTACCCAGACTCGAAATTGCAATGAATAAAATTCTGGAATTAATTATCCCTAAGAGCCTAACGAGCCTTTGAAATGTTATTATGTTTTAGTCACCGTCGACGGGCGTACAGAAGATGAGGGGCCATACTGAGAACCCTTCGCTGACGGACAACTGGGACGACGCTGAAGGATATTACAGGTAATTCTTTGCACAGTTTGTGCTGTCTACGTCAATGCCAACCTCGAACACCGTAACTACTGTTTACGATACAAATTTCTTTATTTGCATTTATTTCACAATTGAAACACAATTGATTTTAATTTTTCAGTGCTGTTTTGTACGTCCTAGGCATTCTGGTTAAATAAGGCTAAACTAGCATTAAGGACCAAGACTCTTACTGACATCGAAATGTGCCAAGCTAAGCAAATTTTTGGGGATTTCCGTTTCTGGCGTTAGTATATGTCCCTCGGAGTGGCTCAAGCTGTTCCGGGGGCCCGGCAATAACGCACGAGTGGTCACCGTGGGGTTTTGTGTGGGTATGAGTCCCACATATCCCCACGATAAAAAAGGCGTTAGTATATGTGTTGTCCTTGTGCCAATGTCAATAATGTTTGTTGCAGAGTGCGCATCGGCGAGTCGCTGGACAACCGCTACTCGGTGTACGGGTACACGGGTCAGGGCGTGTTCTCCAACGTGGTGCGCGCGCGCGACCAGGCGCGGGGCAACGCCGACGTCGCCGTCAAAATCATTCGCAACCACGAGATTATGTATGTACAACGTTGCAATGCTTCGTGTTACATTTCAATTTACATCTAAACGAAATCTCTCCTTGTTTTGAACTGTCATACAAGTACGGAATATGACAGATCTTTTACAAAGCAAAGCCAGAGTTCGCTATATAAATATTTTCCTAAGTAAACAATAACATTTAGGTTCAATGTTATTCTTTACTTAAGATATTTTGTTTTCATGGGTCGAGTGTAGCGAATAATACCATTATAATGCAATTTTACACGGAAAATTGTGATAGTGTATTAATTTAGCTTTCAGTTATTGCTATATTACTGAATTCTACTAGCACAGTGTAAATACGCCTTAATAATATATCCTGCAGGCACAAAACAGGTCTAAGGGAGTTGGAAATACTGAAGAAACTAAATGACGCAGATCCTGACGACAAATTCCATTGCCTGCGACTGTTCAGCCACTTCTTCCACAAAAGGCATCTGTGTATGGTCCTAGAGCCCCTCTCCATGAACTTGCGCGAGGTCCTTAAGAAATATGGAAAGAACTCCGGCATCCACATCAAGGCTGTGCGCAGTTACACACAGCAAATACTTTTGGCACTGAAACTACTCAAGAAGACTGGAATACTTCATGCCGGTAAGAGATTATTTTCGAAACGTCGGCACAGAGCTGACAGCAGCTCAATAGTGACGGGGCAACTTATCCATCGCGACGTGTAGCGTCGGGCACGGCATCTCTGTGTGCCGTCTGTCGCCCATTCCATTATGTAACTTAAACCATTTAAACACGTCGCGTTGCTGTCGGCTCTGTGGCGTAAACCTTTATGTTAATCGAAACGTTAGTGAACATTGATTCTGAGCAAGATAGGATAGCCTTTCTTAGTACAGGGGGAGATGAAACTATCCTATGAATCTCAAACCGAGATTTTGCCTTTCTAACTCCAAGTTTCAACCTGTCAACTACAGGTTTCCAGTTTCTCGAACAGGCGAGCATAATGTCGCCTTTCGAGTACGATATTCATACTTATTGTTTCATCATCAGCCACTTGACGTCCAGTGCTGGACGAGAGCCTTCCTAAAATTACCATGATGATTTGGGAAGTAATGCCAATAATGGCCGCGCTTGTCAGGCGAATTGGTGATCCCAGTGGTGTTGTGGTTTAAATCACAGAGAGCGCTGCTGCCTGTCCTCTGGAGAGTTAGTTGCCGCGACCCCCACGGTCTGGGATCAGTTGAGTCGGGAGTCGAGAATCTCCCACTATCTAAATGGCCCTTAAAGTAGTAAGCACACTAAACACTTTGCCTTGCGAGTCTCGTCTTTTGAGCGTACGAGAAACTATTCTAATGTCATTTACATTTCAATTTTCTAAACCTTACATTTCTGTCATAAAATGTATTGTCAGTTTATTTGACATGTTTACCTGTTTTCATGCCGCCAATTTATATAACATTGTTTTTATTGTTATTTTATAGTTATTTTTACGATTATTGTATTATATGCCGCGCAGATATTGAAACAAGCAATCCAGCTACGCCTTATATTACAACCACTGACGAAAGTGTGAGATATGAGGGCACTGTGTTAATGAGACTTCATGAATTGTTGGAGGGATATTCACGCGGCTCGAGTCGCCGACGAAAACGACCCACCAAACGGAACACACTGCCGTTATTTAGAAAACGTAGCAGTACTCAAACAAGTTTCATTAACGAAAAGTTGCAAGAGTTACTTAGAAAATTTTACAAACGAAATTCTACAACGAACAGTACAGAAGATTTCACACTCTTCACAACAGACAATAGTGACACGCCCAGAACTACATTATCACAAAACTATAAAATTATTCATCCATATTATAATAATGGCTTAGATACTGAAAAGAAACCAATATACCCGTATATTCAAATAAGTAAAGATGTTTCGATACCTGAAGTTGCTCTAACGAAATTAAAGTTTCTTGCTCGTTCAACGAGTGACAACGACAATTTAATTCATTTGCCATTTGTCTTAAATCGAGAGTTGCACTCTATGATCTTGAACTCGAAATTTTTGGGTGTGGCGAAAACTTTGCGAATGAAAAGTAGCTATACCCGATGGTCTCAGGAAGGCCTTCAGGCCGCCTCCCTGACTTGCGCGCATTACCAACCCACGCGAACTACTCTGCCGCCGCCTGTACAGTCCAGTGCAACGCCAAGTGATGACTTTCATGATAATATTATCAACGTCACGAAAGCGACAAAAAATAATTTCCACTCTCGTACAAAGAACCACATGAAGGTGGCAACTTTTAAAAGAAAGAACCATTGGAAGTTAGTGAAAAGGAACAACACTGTACATTCTACAGAGAGAAGTAGTTATCTCAATACAAACAGGCGATATAATGTACCAAATTGGTATCGTAGTACATTTTTGTGGTCGGGGTATACGCACAGCAGGCAGTCTGCAACATGTGCTGTAGAAGCGTCTACGGCGCCCGTTGCGCAGTGCTTCCTTTGCGGCTTGAATGACTCTGGACTACCGGTGTCCACCGCCTGCCACGACGCCTTCACCTCCGACCATTTCCCCTACTCCGAAACAAGAAAGCAGTTCCGCGTCAGTTGCTACAAGGCTGAAAATTCATATTCGTCGAAAAGAAAGTTCTTTGGTAACGTTATAGCTGCGGAATGCTTCAAAAGATTTCTAGACGTTGGCCCATTATACGTGGAGCGCGGGTGTCGCGTCTATCCGCCGGTGAAAGGGAACAGTGGTATAAGCGATATAATGGCTAATCTAGAGAAACAGTTAGAAAACGTGAAAGAAGGTTGCGTGTCCAGCCCGTCCGCGGCTCTGATACCCTATAGCCCCACAGTATCATTTTTCTCGAAATACCACGTTTGTGTGTGCCAAGGAAACTATTGTAACGACGCACAAATTAACCTAGCAACGTATTCAATAATTGATGTAGCTATGTTTCACTACATTTTGAATTACAAACAATAAAATCTTAATTATGTCGCTGTTTCGTTTAGTTTTTTATTTTCAATAATTTCGTAATGACACAAAGATATAGGTAATCAAAAGCATCTGTTTGAAGCTGTATAATAGTTGTTGAAAGAATGGTACTCAGAAAATATGATTCATTTCAAAAGAATTGTTGTTGTCAATGTTTCATCAAATGTTCGATTATGACGTGGAGTGGCTGCGATTTATATACAGTATATTGATACGTTTGGTTAGGGTTAGGGTACTTATGGGAAAATTAGCACTATATCCTATTTGGTGGTGTTGCATAGTATGAAAACAACACACCTACCATCCTTCAAAATAACTTCAAAATGTTAGATAAAGTTCTATTTTTAACACTGGTCAAAAGGGGTAATTGCCAATTGTTCTATAGAACAAGTTTCTCTCCCACTTTTCCTAGAAAAGTTCTTTTCCTTTTCTAGGAAAAGTACAATCAAAGCACTGTTCAATATCGCATAAAAACAATCTGTTCTACGTTCTGATGCACACTCATCAGAATCTATAAGATACTTCATGTGTAATTAAAACGTAATTACGGTATAGCTGTTATATTGTAACAAGTAAAAAGTAACTTTGAATGTCTAATGATATTCGTATGTTTTAATCTAACCGTGCGTTTCCACTGTTCGTGAAATATACGGCGTTAACCATATTTTCTTGTTAATATTTGGCCGATGGAAACGTACGGTAGTAGATCAGATTCTTGGCCGTAAGTACATCATCTAAACGGAATATTATTTCAGACATAAAGCCGGACAATATCCTGGTGAACGAGAGCAAGCTAATGCTGAAACTGTGCGACTTCGGCGCGGCGTCACACGTCTCCGACAACGAGATCACGCCGTACCTGGTGTCGCGTTTCTACCGCGCGCCCGAGATCATCCTCGGCGTGCCCTTCTACGATCACGGCATCGACATGTGGTCCACCGCCTGCACAGTCTACGAACTCTCCACCGGGAAGATCATGTTCAGCGGAAAGTCTAATAACGAAATGCTCAAATATTTCATGGACCTGAAGGGCAAGATACCCAACAAAATCATCAAAAAAGGCGTATTCAAAGATCAACACTTCGATGGAAACTGCAACTTCTTATATCACGAATTGGATTTCGTTACCGAAAGGGTTCGTATTCGTTTCATTTTCTATATCATTATATATATGATTACTGCGCTTCCACATATTCTTCAGAATATTGATGTCCACTGCTTGACGTACGCCTCTTGCATGCCCCTCCACTTTTCTCTATCCGTAGCGTAATCTGGTCCAGGTCGACCCTGCTGTCTTTTTTATATCTGGCAGCTGGTCTGCTGACGCTTCTACTCCCCATTACAGGTCGCAATATCATTTTTCGGTATGTCCATCTGACATCACTACCTCGACATACGTGTATAGCTCCAATCCAAGCGGGTGATGCGTTTGATGATGTCGGTAACTACAGAGCGTCGTCTGACCTCAGTATTACGCACTGCCACCTAGAGAGATTGTATAGATCGCGCCAACGCTCTGTGTGTGACTTGCACCTTTTGGCGGGCTTTTGGGACTGCAAAAACACATTGACTGAAGTTTTTTTTTACTTTAATACGTCTTTGAGTTACCCGAAAGCTCCCCGCCCCAACTGGATTCGCTTATCAAGCTCAGCATCCATGAAATCGGAGAAGAATGAGGTTCAGCAAAATAGTAACGTGTTTTACTTTTTACAGGAAAAGGTGGTGGTGATGTCTAGTATAAAGCCGATAAGGGACCTGCAGTCTGAGCTCGCCCCGTCGTACCACCAAATACCGGCCTCCGAGGCCAAGAAGGTCGGTCAGCTGAAGGACCTGTTAGAGAGAATGCTGATGCTGGACCCGTCTAAGCGTGCCTCGGTCAATCACTGCCTGGCGCACCCTTTCATACAAGAGAGAATAGTGTAACACCGATAAGCAAACGTACTGGTCATACACATGTTTATATTACAAATTGATGAAGAACTGCAAACTGTAATGCTGCCGTTTTGAATTACAATTTTTATACGGATACACTGCATTATGTTATTTTTCGGTCGATAGGAAGATTATTTCATTGTGGATTGGCGGGTGAGCGTCAATATCAGTTTTAAAAAAGTGTGCATGTGGTTCGAGGGATCGTTTTTTAAAGTTGTTACAATATTTACGAAATTTGGTGACGATTTAGAGGAAATTTGTTAGAACCTCTTAGTGGTGACAAAAAAATTGTAAATTCTAATCCCTGAAATAGAGAGTCAGTCAACTAGGTCACTCATACGGCTGAATTGGTATCATGCGACAGTGTATATCTCAGAAACTGTTGAGACTATACTTTTCACTTTCAGACTGAAAAAAAGTAAAGAATTTGTAAATACAATTAACAAAATTATAACTCCGTCAGGTGAGCTGCATCACATTTGTGTTACTTTTTAAAGATCACTCATAACGCATATATGCGGTGTGAGAGATCTACGAAAAAAATGTTTTTTTCTTCAGGGCCTGCAATTTCAAGTAGGTATCTACCTATTAATGCTATTACTATCATTATTATATTATTACCTACCTAATTTCAAATATTATATTCAGTGTTGCAGATATTTGCCAAATCGTACCTATTCCGTTAATACAAGCACTACTACCTCAATGTGTAAAAGTTCCATTTTTTATTCTAATCATAGTCACCCTACGGGATCGTACAATAGGTAATGATTGAAAGTTACATATCTCCTGTAATAAAATTGTTAAAAAAAAATGTAATAGGGTTTTAACAATTAACAGAGTACCTTGGGTTAGTCTCCGACGCACGGTTAACCAAAAAATTACCTTAGTCAAGTCATCACTCAGATCGCATACTTTCGAAATAATCAATTCGGATTTGCTCTAAGGTTAATTATTTATTAGAGACACTTTTGGTTTAACAAATAATCTTCAACACTTAAAAGGGTGGAACAACACAATTTACACGAGTTTGTCGTTATTTTGATGTTTTTTTCGTAGATCTCTCACACCGCATATATGCGTTATGAGTGATCTTTAAAAAGTAACACAAATGTCAGCTCACCTGACGGAGTTATAATTTTGTTCATTGTATTTACAAATTCTTTACAATTTTTCAGTCTGAAAGTGAAAAGTATAGTCTCAACAGTTTCTGTCGCATGATAATTCAGCCGTATGAGTGATCTAGTTGACTGACTCTCTTTTTCAGGGATTAGAATTTACATTTTTTTGTCACCACTAAGAGGTTCTAACAAATTTCCTCTAAATCGTCACCAAATTTCTTAAATATTGTAACAACTTTAAAAAACGATCCCTCGAACCACATGCACATTTTAAAAAATACTGTTAGAACATTTGAACATTACAATTTAAAGAATTGGTATTTAACCCTTTCATTTAGGACACTTAGGTCAGTACACCGATTCTCATTTTCCAGTCGCATGTACATTTCAACCACGCGGCCAACTGCTCGGATAGGAAAGATCTTTTTCCAGGGGTTAGTAAAGATTTGTTAGAAACATAATCTCGAAGGAAAAATTTGTTACACTAAATTGTCCGAATTAGGCCCGACAGAATATGGCCGCTCCGACCGCATGTTGCCGTAGATAGCAAACGCTATAAAACAGTATCTACACTATTATTAAGGACTTTTGATACATCATTGGAAAGCTTTTGATTTGTTTCATTTGTTAGGCTATATGTCGGCACTGTTGCATTAATTAACAAAAAGTTATGAACATAATTAGATTACAATAATATCGATGCTTACAACTACACAATAAGTTAGTTTTTTTGAAGTATTTTATTATCAGTCGTTAGTAATAGATTTGTTACAATTAATGAAAGCGTAATGCAAGTAATAAATGAATAGGCTTTTTTGTTAGAGCGAATTTAAGTTGGCCGCTCCGTAGGCCATATGCCGAAAATATTGTAACGTCTAATTAGCCACGGGATTCGTATTTTTAACAATTGTCAATGCAAAACTACGCAATATATTCTTTATTATCGATTTATTAAGGAATCCAAACTCAAACTTGCACAATTTAGGAAAAAATAACAATAACCTTTTACTATGGATATTGTCTCAAGTACGGTGACTATGATTCAAGGTATATTGTTTTCATACTCGCCCCGTAAAAACTAACACAGTATGATTTGTCATGTGCATTATTAAAAATCAACATAATAACAAAAAATAAAGGTAAATAAAATATTTACTTTAGTAATAATTAAATGTATTACCTATCGGGGCGAGTATGAAAACAATATACCTTGAATCATAGTCACCGTACTTGAGACAATATCCATAGTAAAAGGTTATTGTTATTTTTTCCTATATTGTGTAAGTTTGAGTTTGGATTCCTTAATAAATCGATAATAAAGAATATATTGCGTAGTTTTGCATTGACAATTGTTAAAAATACGAATCCCGTAGCTAATTAGACGTCACAATATTTTCGGCATATGGCCTACGGAGCGGCTTAAATTCGCTCTAACAAAAAAGCCTATTCATTTATTACTTGCATTACGCTTTCATTGATTGTAACAAATCTATTACTAACGACTGATAATAAAATACTTAAAAAAAACTAACTTATTGTGTAGTTGTAAGCATCGATATTATTGTAATCTAATTATGTTCATAACTTTTTGTTAATTAATGCAACAGTGCCGACTTATAGCCTAACAAATGTAACAAATCAAAAGCTTTCCAATGATGTATCAAAAGTCCTTAGTCATAGTGTAGATACTGTTTTATAGCGTTTGATATCTACCGCAACATGCGGTCGAAGCGGCCATATTCTGTCGGACCTAATCTGGCCAATTTTAGTGTAACAAATTTTTCCTTCGGGATTATGTTTCTAACAAATCTTTACTAACCCCTGGAAAAAAATCTTTCCTATCAGAGCAGTTGGCCGCGTGGTTGAAATGTACATCCAGCGCTGCGATATTGTCGCGTTCGCGCATCTTAATGTCCAATTTGGTATTTCTACTTGTCGATCGCAACAGACTTGTGTCGATCCAAACACAGCGCTAATAGTGTGGGTCAGGATGCTCGGACCATGTTGGCATTTTAGTGATTCCCTAACACACCAAACTTAGTACCAACAATGGTAGGTGGTACCTATCAGAGAATTAAAGTTGGTACCTACGTGGTTAAAAAGCATCTACAAGTTGGCCCGCATCTGACGTCAAACTTTGGCGAGGGGGGGGGAATAGGTGTGAATCAGTAGAATAACTATTTTAGTAAAAAAATCCTTAGCAACCAATTTTATTTAAATATTTAGTTAAGCACAAAGCATTTACGAGGTTTCTTTACATAAACCGATAGTTCCTACACAGGAGTAGTTTTTTAGTACCTATCTTGAAATCATTGGTACTTACGTATCTAATATATAAAATTCTCGTGTCACAGTTTTCGTTGCCATACTCCTCCGAAACGGCTTTACCGATTTTTACCAAATTTTATATGCGCATCCAGTAGGTCTGAGAATCGGCTACCATCTATTTTTTATGCATCTACCAGTTGTATTTCTTCCAATACACGGGGTACAAAGGCAACTTATTGTGGCAAAACAAATGTTTGCCGGGGCAGCTAGTCTATTATATAAAAATCAAAGCCACTTTTCGTTGTCATTCCATAACTCCGGAACAGGTGGACCGATGTTGTGCTCACTAATGACAGCAGAAGGTTCTTATGAAAGAAAAAAATGACATCCACTGCTGGGCACAGGCTACCCTAGATATTCATATTAATAGTTAAGACAGGACAACGTCTGTCGAGTCCACTAGTAATTATAATAAATAGCATTTACTTATTCTGACGTCAGGATGGCTGGACCATGGTGAAGTTACGATAAGTGGAGCCGAGTTACGGCAGCTTTTGGGGCAAAATAGGTGTGAATCAGTTAGCATATAGTTGGTACCTTCGCAAAATATCAATTTTCTTCCTAAAAATAACTTTTCATCCCAAAGTGGGGTATGCAGAGGCACTTGCAAAGCAAGTGCTCACGGTTCACCAGGCGTATTTAACCCAACGTGATAGGGGGTGAGCTCATCGCCGTTATAGGGTTCACACACCTTGTGGAGTGCGGGTTTCATCACGATGTTGTCCTTCACCGTACGAGCGTTGCGTACATAGGCTCTGAAAGAGTCCCATTGGTACACGCCCAGACTCGAACCCGCGACCTCCCCGTTGCAAGTCAAGTATCCGATCAACTGGACCACAGACGCTCTCTAGCCCCATTATCACTTGTTATAGCCATTTTAGTATGAAAAAACCTTAGAAACCACTTTTTAAATATTCAGTAGAGTACAAAGCATTTACGATGTTTCTTTACATAAACAGATAGTTAGTAGTAGTTATAGTACCTAGGTATCATTCAAGTCATTGGAACTTACGTATAATGAGAATAAAAAGATTTACATGTGGCCCGCCATTCTGACGTCAGTATGGCTGGACCAAGAATTATATTTTGTGAACTGACGTTCGTATGGAAGTTTGTTACCTGTTAAGTCGGGCTCTCAATCTCTATGTGTGTATTGTATCTCAGTAACTATACTTTAAAAGGCAAAAGTATTTATGTTAATATGCAAGTGAGTGCCTATCAAAATTTGTGGAAAAAAAAAACTAAATGACAAAACGTTTTTCAACTATAGTAAATCCAAAATTGGCCCTCAATCTTGATAAAACTTACGGGAAAATATGTAGTAACTAAACTTTTATACTTACAGTCTCTTGTGATATTTAATTTCAATTTACGAAGAAAAAATGAGAAATTTTGTGGGCATTTTCAATTTCTCGTGCTTAAAGTGGTTTATCAGAAAAACCCAAGAAATATTTTCGGACATTAATTCTCCAATGCTGGTTATCATTTTTAAATGTTCGCACTGGTTGGAACAACCATACAAGAAAAATAATAAGATTGCAAAATTTAAAAAAAACCACCGATTCGTTCGAAATGTTCGTGTCGTGTCCTTACATTTGATACCCCACTTGAAAATCCTTACTAATATTATAAATCGGAAAGTGAGTAGATCTACCTTTATTAAATTATATTTTATAGAATTAAACTATACCTTATGAAATCAAATTTTATGTTTGTTCCGCTTTCACGCCGTAACTACTAAACCAATTGCTTTGAAAATTTGCATACTATGTTAGAAGTCCGGATTAAATAATAGGGTACCTACATTTTATCCTGGAAAAAAATATATTCCCGAGGGAAACTTTTTCCGTAGGAATGATAAGTTTTCTTATAGTTGTCCTTTATACCGCAATATAACCGAAGTCCACGCGGGCAAAGCCGCGGGCGGAAAGCTAGTATTTGTATAATGTCGACTTTTCCCCCTACTTTCAACCCTCATAACTTTTAAACAAAGTATTCATATTTGATTTTATAAACAGATTCTAAATATTCGTGTCGTACTCTTTCATTTGATATCTCACTTGGACATATTTACTAAAGTAATTTTTTTCATCCCCACTTTCAACCCCCATAACTTCTGAGTCACCCAGAACCGATTTCCACCAAACATAGCTAAGAACACTCGCCCGTAAAACACCTGTAATACAAAAAAACTAAATTGAAATCGGTTCACTCGTTCGGGAGCTATGATGCCACAGGCAGACAGACACGTCACTTATAACTCCCCTCTTTTTGCGTCGGGGGTTAACAAGTAACCAGTGTGTGAAGCACATCAGTACAGGGATATATTAAAGAGAGACATTGATTTTGGCAGTAATTAAAAATTTATTTTCACGTGGATAGTGTGCGTGAGGATTGAGGGCCACTGTGTGTGTGCCAATCTGTGGCCAATCTTTCTGATTTTTTTGGAGATTCTGCGAATATCTTGAAAGAAATCTGGAACCAAGAATTAGATTTTGTGAAAGTCAGGTAGGTAAGGAAGTTATAACCAGTTAAGTCGGGCTCTCAATCCTCTGTGTGGATTGAGCGTCCACTGTATCTCAGTAACTATACCTGAGAAGGTAAAAGTATTTATGTTAATATGCAAGTGAGGGCCTAAAAAAATGTGACAATAAAACCAATCGACAAAAAGTTCCACTACCTATTAGTAAATTGTAATCCAAAATTGGTACTTAATCCTCAATCTTGGAAAACTTCGTAAGCAAATATTAGTTAGTTAATATTTTCCCTGTATAATAGTTTAGTTATGGAGTATCGAGGGTTAATTTTGGATTACAATTTACTATAGCTGACTCTTTAACTTTTTGTCGATTAGTTTAATTGTCACAATTTTTGTTAGCACTCAATTGCATATTAATATAATTATAGTTACTGAGATACACTGGACCGTCAATCCACACAGATGGTTGAGAGTCCCACTTAACAGGTTATAACTTCCTTACCTGAAATTCACAGTCTTAATTCTTGATTTCACATTTCTTTCAATATACTTCACAGAATCTCCAGAAATTTTCAAAAAGATAGAACAAAGTGGCCCTCAATCCGCACGCACACTAAGTATACTTAGTGTTACAAGTATTTACATAAAGAGAGAACAACAAGATCAAAAAATACATAAAAACGTCTACTAATTCGTGAACCATAAATGATGACAACTCACCTATTTATTTTCTTATATTAATAATTCACATCGTACAATAAAAAAACAAAACATATTGTATAATGTCCACGCTGGATACACTTAACAAAAATAATACACAACAAGCAATCTTTTAAGTCTTTACAACAAGTATTCTAACTTACTTAGTTCCTGTTGATCGTGCAAAGTTAATCGCAAGTTTAGAACTAACGTTAACCCTTACCCTAAAAAGATAACCCTTACTAAAAAAAGAAACTGAAATTGCAAGTGCCTTTTTTATTTTTTTAAGTTTTTTACTTACTTTTACTTTGGTTAAGTTTGGCGACAATGGTATCTAGCCAGTAAATGGCATTTACTAATGAAAACACGAGTTAATTTACCTATTTGGACTGTTTTCTTATAAAAGCATAGCGGAAGTTTGCATAATAATTATTTCGTCTTGATATTTCTCTGTGAAGTAATAAAAAGAAATTGATTCATTACACTTCCTATTAAATAAATATATTGGTACAATTAGCACATTTTATGAAGTAGTAAGCTTAAAATACAACATGTTATTATGTGTAGAAATGTACCAATATATTATTTTTAATTTATTAGCATAGAAAAAGGGGGTCTCTCCACAGGGTTTACACTATAGAACACTTGAAATAGTAAGTAACTTAACACATAATCTAGATACAATTTTATACAGTCGTAGTCGATTGCAATTTGTTGACAAATTGCTTACAATTAAATATTCCCTCATTATTTTAGTAGTAGTATATATATACAAGAATTGCTCGTTTAAAGATAAAGATACAGCGGTATATGTTTGGGATTGGATTAGTATTTCTTAGTTGACAATCCATGACGCGTCAATTTAGGTGAATACGGACCGGAGTAACGAACGAGGTGTGGTAGCTCAGTAAATAATATTGTTTTTAAGAGACAATAAATTATAGCCTTCAAATAAAATGCATAAAGCATTGCTTCTGACTAGTGTCAGAACTTTTAGTTTTAATAAATTAATTAATTTGTTATCAAAACAAGAATTTAACTGGTAGATGACGGTTTTATACATGTGTACTCTCGAATGTATCATCATCAGCCCATATATGTCCACTGCTGGACATAGGCCTGTCCAATTGCACGCCACTGTGATCTGTTTTCGGCCTCTCGCATCCAACTTCTGCCAGCCATCTTGAGCATATCATCAGTCCACCTTGCCTGAGGGCGTCCTACACTCCGTTTGCCGAGACGCGGTCTCCACTCGAGAACTCGTTTTCCCCAACGGTCATCGGTTCTACGGCTAATATGGCCGGCCCGTGTGCGTTACCCCAGCCAGATTTTGTCGAAAATCACATTTTTTTTTAAGTAGATAATTAGAAGTCCAACTTCTTCAATTGTTGTGCTGATTTTTAAATTTGTTTTGCTTATGGTTTTTTAGTTATTTGACAAAAACAGATCTGGCTGGCGTAACGTTACCCAGCCAGATGTTTTGTTAATTAAAGGGTTTATTGAAATAAACTTTAGGTACATAATTAGTATTCTGAACGAGGTAAATGTTGCCACAAAATTTGAATTTGTATCGTTTATGGTTTCGGAGATATTCAAAATCCTGCTGGGGTAACGTTTACGTGTTCGCTGTATCTCCGAAACGGCTAAGCGAATATGTATAATTTTTTGTACACAGCTTCTATGAATTTGTTATAATTTGTTTGCCAATAAAGAAAAACAAAATAATGCACCGTTTGGAAGTATTTTAATTAAAAAAAAAACTCAAAAATAGCTCCTAGCTCTTCAAAAAAGAGCTCTAAAGCCTTATTTGAAACGTCATTTTGTAGCTTACAACTGCCTTCAAATGTTTGTAAATTTTCATTAGAATCCTGTAGGTATTTATTAAGTTACAACGATATTTAATTCAGTTCTCGTAACGATGCGCTCCGGAGATTTTAAGCCTCCGATTTACTGAGTTCCTTGTGGATTTAAAAGTTGAATAAGATATCATTAATTAGTATTTTAGTTCAATTTTCTACCTGTAAAATTTCAGCGTAATACGATTTGTAATTACCGAGATAATTAAAAGAAAGACATTAGGTAGTGCATGATCATGGCAACCCGACCAAGTATAGATGGTTACGAAAAAGCGGCCACGTAGTACTTTATACTAACTTTTGAAATTAATAGGATAGTTTTAAACGTAAAGTACAGTTACGTACAGAAGTGTAAAACGAAAACAATATCATCTTAATTTGAGTATTTTTATTTACAAATCATGTCTTATAAACTTACAAAGAAAAATGCGAAGTACCTAAACACTTTAATTTAGTTATATATTTTCTTATAGCAGCATAATAAATGTTCATTGGCTCAACATAATTATAAATTAACTTCAAAAAGATTAACATTGATTTTCAAATCATGAACTAACAATCACATAATAAATTATTGACTGACATTATTATTTTAAGAGCACATTACGATGACTGGCTGGCTAGTATTCTTATAAAAATAGTTTTATTATTAAAATCACAGATCATTATTAAAACTAAATTAAATCACATTGTACTTCAAGATATATACTATGCTATAGGCTGAATAGTTTAATTCTGTACGCGACTGTATTGAGCATGTAGCGTTATTATACTATACGTTTTAAAAGGTAGGCATAAAGTACTACGCGGCCGCTTTTTCGTAACCATCTATACTTGGTCGGGTTGCCATGATCATGCACTACCTAATGTCTTTCTTTTAATTATCTCAGTAATTACAAATCGTATTACGCTGAAATTTTACAGGTAGAAAATTGAACTAAAATACTAATTAATGATATCTTATTCAACTTTTAAATCCACAAGGAACTCAGTAAATCGGAGGCTTAAAATCTCCGGAGCGCATCGTTACGAGAACTGAATTAAATATCGTTGTAACTTAATAAATACCTACAGGATTCTAATGAAAATTTACAAACATTTGAAGGCAGTTGTAAGCTACAAAATGACGTTTCAAATAAGGCTTTAGAGCTCTTTTTTGAAGAGCTAGGAGCTATTTTTGAGTTTTTTTTTAATTAAAATACTTCTAAACGGTGCATTATTTTGTTTTTCTTTATTGGCAAACAAATTATAACAAATTCATAGAAGCTGTGTACAAAAAAATATACATATTCGCTTAGCCGTTTCGGAGATACAGCGAACACGTAAACGTTACCCCAGCAGGATTTTGAATATCTCCGAAACCATAAACGATACAAATTCAAATTTTGTGGCAACATTTACCTCGTTCAGAATACTAATTATGTACCTAAAGTTTATTTCAATAAACCCTTTAATTAACAAAACATCTGGCTGGGGTAACGTTACGCCAGCCAGATCTGTTTTTGTCAAATAACTAAAAAACCATAAGCAAAACAAATTTAAAAATCAGCACAACAATTGAAGAAGTTGGACTTCTAATTATCTACTTAAAAAAAAATGTGATTTTCGACAAAATCTGGCTGGGGTAACGCACACGGCCGGCCCCACTGCCACTTCAGCTCGAATGTATATGGATAGTTAATAGCGAGTAAAAGCAGCTAATTGAGCCCTCACTTACAAAGCTTGCTGTATGGTATTTCAAAACCCGTACTTATTTACGTGAATCGTGAGGGTAAAGGCAGAGCAAGGGTAAAGGCAAACTAATCCTACCCCTCCTTTTAATGCATTTTAATATGAAGAAAATAACGAGTTATTTGCTAAGCTGATTTGGCAAAATAACATAAATATTTATCAAGTATAATACGTTATTAACATAGTATGTTTAATGTTATAATATTAAGTTTCCAAAAACGCGTTTTATTCAACCTGCGATAGGTTAAATAAAACGCGTTACGGAAATATCCGCCAGTCTTGAATGGCGCTATCATTTCTGCGTAATAGTATAGAATTGTACTATCCCTTCTAATAGCATGGTTCTGGATACATGAGTTAAACAAGCTTTTAATTAAACGTGTTTCAGACCAATTAAAACTATTTATAAAAAAAACATAACTTGGCGGAATGGTGTTCGCCGGGTCAGCTAGTTTGTTCCATAAACTAAATTATAATAGTTTATTTGATTGTGTCATGGTTTAACCTACAAATACTTCATTATGATGATGCATTCGACGTGAAATTGTTGATGAACGCTTGAAGTTGAGACATGTTGCCATTCATTACACCGCCCGGGTAATTTTCGGTCTGTGAACAATACACTTTGTTATGTATCCACATTTACTATAACATACAACATTTTTAAATTATAGAAATCAATGAACTTACAAAATACGTCATGGCCAATTGTATTCGCTTCTCTTTAAGTTCTAAATCTGCCAGCTTTACGTCGATATTTTCTAATGTTTTAACCATTGATTCTGCTCTCTCTTTCGCAAACTGTAACCTGAAATAAAAAAGGGTGTAAGTAAGTAACAACGTTAAATCAAAAACGTTGGCGAAACTCGAGAAAAATACTCAGCCCATGATAACCATCAACTTGCCCCAAGAAACCCTATGTCAAAAATGTGAAAAAAATTTCACGGTTTTTTTAAAGTTACCGATCAGCTGATGGACACTTTGTAAGAAGAGGTAAATTTTATATATATAGGAACATATGGGTGGGCAGAGACAACACACCTCCACCTGCTCCAATTCTGACACACCTTAATATTCTCATTCAATACATAGATCTTTAAAACTACGCAACGTATTATGCGGTGTTCTTTAGTAGATAGAGTGATTCTTGAGGAAAGTTTTTATAGAAGCACTGTTGATAATGTATATTGGCAAAACGACGTTTGCCGGGTCAGCTAGTTTTAAACTGAGGGAATGTTGTTTTGGAATAAAATTATATCATACATATCAAGTTTTGTCAGCATTCCACCCTGTGTATGTAAATACTAAATGTCACACATACCTGCTCTCCATGACACTGCAGTTAAGGGGTTTAGAATCGTCATGAGTACCTGCAAATTTGTTATGGTTCCTTTTAATACCGTTATATGAAGAAAAGCACAATTTTACAATTCTTTTCATGGGAATATGTGCTTTAATACTAAAATAATCTCAACTACAACAACACAAAGAGAGCCTTATGCTCTCTTTGTGTTGTTGTTATGTCTCTTTGTATGACAACAGTATGTTAAATAAAACACTGTTTTACATTGTAAACACAAAAAAAATACAATATTGTGTTCTTTAAACAAGGGTGCAAACATAGTTTCCTGAATACATAAACACTTTTACAATTTAAAAGAAGTATTATATTGAACTGTATTTGTTAATAGCATGGTGTAAAAGTTAACATGAAGTATACACACCATCATCATTGATACTGCTTTTCACTGCCAAGCCATTTTCCTCAAAATTTCTTTTGCCATTATTTTTGCTTGCATCTGGTATGCACGTAATTACAGGCATTGGTTTCACATTGCTGAAAGAAAATTATAGTTATAAGCAACTTCAATCTACATCCTGCATCATCTTATGTACAGATTTAGATGATTACATTTTTGAATGCTTGAAAGAAAATATTTCAAAGGTGTTCCCATGCTAAGGAAGTCAGGGCTTGATGATGGCTAACCAGAGAAATAGATAAAACGAGGGAAACTCAAAAAGTTTTAGGGTTGACTTAGTGATTGAAGTCGGTTTTTTTTATATGTAAAAATTTTAAAAACATGAATGTATGTATATGAGTCTCTTATGTCATCTACACCAGTGGTTAGGCAGCTGAACCTCTGCTTTATCAACAATAATAATAAGTCTCTATATCTCACCATTTTTAATTATAAAGTTGAACTTACCCAACAGGTGCAGCAGATGGCTTTGCAGTGGTATGATTCAGTTTGATAGAGGATTCCACTGCCTCAGGACCAACATTTGAAGTTTGTGCATTTGTGCTTTTGTGATGTGACAAAGTATGAGGTGGTAATTTTCCAGTTTTATAGAATTTTTCCTGCTCTGATATTGTTGCATGGACATATCGGCATTTTGAAAGGAAGCACTTCTTATTTTGAAAGTCATGACAAAATGTGTAGAGACTTTGCAGTTTGGAAAAATCTAATTTATGTTTGAACCTACAATCAGCACGCATGCAGGTTCCACGAAGGTAATCTCTACAGATTTCTTCCTTAACAGGCTCCTCAGAGGGATCTGTTTTTATAGACTTCATAAGTTCCTCAGTTTGTACAATCGGTTGTTCTTCAGATATTTTATCAAAGTCTTCACTTTCATAGTCATCAATTATTTCTTTTTTCGGACTTAACAACGGGCTTACAGGTAAAGGAGGCTCTACTGGTAATGGTGGATGAATCTTGCTCCCATCATCTGGACAAGACTCCGGTGAAAGATGTGGTTGAAGGTCAGATGCAGATCCAGTTGATGTCGGAGATCCTGCACCTTCTAAATTATCTACTTTGGATTTTGACATGATAAACTGCAACAAAACAGAAAATTACATGTAAAGTAAAACCTATGAATACCAAAAGGCACTAAGTATAATAAAAAGTACTTAATTTAAAAATATTAACATAAAACTATTACCTTCTTCATTGTTGATATATAATTTGCGCCGTCTTAAATGTTTGTTATATAGGTATTATTTGACGGTATTTACCTGTAAGTTAGAAATGAGTTGTAAGTAGATTTTTAAAAGTAGGTATATTAAGAAGTACAAATAAGCTAAAGTACTAACTAACAAATAAATAGGTATGGCACTTGGGTGCATGAGAAAGTGCAGTAAAGTGACAGTCAACATTACCACACTATCATCTTGCTTCAAGAGTTGTAGAGTTTCAGAAAAGTTTCGTAACAACTACATCTAATAACATAACAACATTTAAAAAAGAATATTAGTTATACTATAAATTAGATAAAATATAAAATAAAAAATATAAATATAAAATGACAATCATTGTCATGAACAAAGATGCTTGGCATGGTATTGCCAAATAGGCTCCTGATCCTTTACTTCGAGCAAATTCGGCTCGAGTTACCTGCCTGTATAGGAATTAAAAAAATAAAAGTTATTTATTTATCGTGGAAATTAACAACAATACCTACCTAGCTAATGAACTTACATTCAGGTTCTTTGAAAGTTATGATTACTTACTTGCTGATCTCACAAACTTCTTTTAGATTTTAGGTTGAAGATTTAAAATTGATTGATAATATTAAAAAAATAACGTTTAGATTTTATAGGGTATTACAAAATGTGGTATTGTTGTAGCCGTGAAACACAACAAAACAAATCAAGGCACGGAATCTCAGCCTGTTCGTTTACAATAAGGGTGTTATATGAATAATATCTATTACGACATTCAATTATTACTCCACTAAATAATCCAACACGGTCAACAGCACACAATTAAACCACGCACAGTAAACTTTGAATAGTAGTACAAATTAATTATGTCGACGAAAGCAAAGAAAAAAATACTCTGAAAATAGATAAACATTCGGTACCACAGACCACGGGAGGAGGGGGGGGTATGACATACACACCTAGCGCCACAGTGTGATTGTTCCTCGAAACTTTAGATGCTCTATGGTCTCGCACAAAAGATAAGCGAGTCTATGTTGAGAGTTGAACGTTTTGCGCGGGAAGTGAGGAGATACAAAAATGGCATCTTTGTTGCTCATTTTCAAAATTACACGTTTCATATTTAAATTTAATTCTGTGCCGGTACTACTACCTAAGACTTCTATTAATTTGCTATGTTATTTAGATAAGAGTTTTATAACTTTAATTTGACGTACCTACCTATCAAGTTGGGCAATGTTTCTAAGAAAAACTTATAAAAAAAGCTAACTGTGCATTTATTTGGCAAAATTAAATTAAGTGTTTCATACTAAAAAGGATCCAATGAAGGAAGACTTTCTGTGTACTGCATTTAAAGGTAACAATCATCTTCAGTTTTTTTTATTAACATTTTCTAAATAAAGGAAAAACTACTTTAATTTAGCATTTCCTTAATGAAAAATAGCTAAAACATCTGTTTACAAAATACCTATAGTTCGTTTAATAATTCGATGAACGATTTCACACATGGAAATCTTATGTTCACTTTGCAAAATAATGTTGCTAGATTTTTATCTATAGGGATTGACTTTCATAATCGAATAAATGAACGGATATAATTCATGAAATGAATGAATAAGAAAGTAATAAAAGAGTAGATAGCGTTTGTAAAGAATGTATCAAATAAAATTAACAGGGATATCTTTCCTTGGTTTATTGTTGGTTTTGCTGTTATTTATTGTTACTGTTACGTTTGTTGCCACATAACATGGGGAGGACGGCTTCGTCGAAAACGGACTTCTAATATTTTTGAGTCCAAAAGCGGAAAGGAAGATTACCATTCTGATATGAATGTCCAGCACTTTGAGGAGTGGTTCGAGACTATACTACCAAAACTAAAGCCCAATTCAGTGGTAGTTATACGCAACGCCCCCTATCATTCCAGGAAAACTGAGACCTGGCCCAAAATGTCCTGGACAAAGCCCAGAATCCAAGAATGGCTGCATGAGAAAAACATCTATTTTGAGCCAGTTATGATAAAAGTATCATTCATGCAAAAAGTGGATGAAAACAAATTGCTGTATCCAGAAAAGTATGCAGTTGATGAATTGGCAGCAACATACAACATCACTGTGCTGCGTTTGCCCCCTTATCACTCCTATAGAATTGGTTTGGGGCAAGTTAAAGGATATGTAGCCCGTAATAATAAAACTTTTAAAATGAAGGATGTCAAAAATCTGTTTGAACAGGGCTTGCGTCAAATTGATGCAGTCCAATGGAGAAAATGTATTGCCCATGTCGTGAAAGAGGAGGAACAAATGTCTCGACTCAACGGTCAAATAGACACTGTTCGCAATGCTTTTGTAATAAATGTCCAAGAAAATAGCGATGATGATGATGATTTTAACTGTACTTCAGATTCTGAATAAATTTCTATTGACATTGTTGTTCATTTAATAATTATTATTGTGTTCAGTGTTGTGGGATCACTCATATAGAGGACAGATGTAGTTTAGGACATCACGCTACAGTGGCGCCATCTGGCGAAATAAAAAACGATAGCCCTCATTGAAATGTAAAGATTTAAACAAGCTTCGTATTTCTCTTAACTTCTGTATTGTAGTAGGTACATTTACAAGACAATAACGTTCGTCTGATTGCTAAATGCAGTTTTACGTTTATTAGTCAGAGTAGGCCTGATTTCATTTGTTTGTTTCATTCTTAATTACCAGATTATAAACAAATTTTCGAGATATTTGATTAGACATAGACACTTTGCTCTTTAGTATAAGTGTGTAACTTTGATGAAGACGCAATTACACGCTTCTAAGTATTATTACAGAATATAGTAAGTCGGTTACCGTAGACAGCGTAGGTAAGGAATCTGGATTTCGAGTTGAGTTCATGGTTGGCTAGCTAGAATTTACCTGCCTAGAGATTTCTCACTACGTCGTGGACGTCAGTAAACAAGTATAAACCCTCTGCAATTATTATTGGCATTATAAGGTATATTAAAAAATATTTAATTTTCACACAAAAATCCATTCAATGAACGGAATTGAACTAATGTTTGCGATATTTTTTTGCACATCACTATTTTTCTTATTACAAAAAATGGGCACACTCGAAGTGTCAAATCGTTCGTCGTATTATAAAACACGATATAGGTAACTGTCGACTACTTAAGTGTCATCTTGGTTATCCTCAACTTCAAGTCGGGATTAGCACTATGACTGTAATTCTTAAAGAATAAGAATTCAAAAGATCGAAATACGGTTTTTACAGGGGATGCACTGCTTTTAACTAATAATAGCACACCTCACAACTTACCAAGGATTGAACTCGAAACTGTACCAGTCCACCACCATCTGGAGAACGAAAACCCTCCTGTACCTTCAGATCCCCGGGTATTTATATAAGCACGATTCCCGGTCTCAGGTCCGTCGCTCGAACCTTACAAGGGTTCTGGATGTTGATGCGCCAATTGCATATCTTCTGCTAATATCAGATCCATACCGATCTGTTCTCAGTAGTCTTTGGGGGATTCTGACATCTGTCTATCTGAAATCTTTATCACTCCACTCTCTGCCCGACACAAGCTCTAAAGTTACTCGTGGGGTGTAGCGATACAAGCAAATTGGATGAGGTGCGGTTCGATTTTGCTTATCCTTGGCAATAGGTGTGTTTCTACTCATCTGATCCTTTTGATCCGCTTGACTGGTGTTGCGAAGGCTGTGACTGGTGTTCTGAGTCAGGGTTTAGAATATTACACCTATGGTTTGGGCCTCGCCGGCGTGCTGAGACGAAAAACCATAGGGGGCCGCCGTGCTGGGTCGAGGTCCGCTAAATTATGACGATGGATGTTGACATTGAATCTTTTTTTACCAATCTGTACTATAATATTATAAAGCTCAAGGGGGGGGGGGGGGGGGGGTTATAGGGTTCACACACCCTTTGGTGTGCGGGTTTCATCACGATGTTGTCCTTCACCGTACGAGCGTTGCGTTGCGTACATAGGCTCTGAAAAAGAGTCCCATTGGTACACGTCCAGAGCCGGACTCGAACCCGGGACC